>LNAC01000226.1:0-257006 GCA_002007465.1 Ailurus styani
TGATGACTCACAGACCTGTACCCCTTGGGCAAATAATAAAAATAAAATTAAAAAAAAATTATGTAATCTCACTGACTAAGGAAGCTTGAAAGTTAGTGACCTCAATTAGTCTTAATACAAGGTGAAAGTGCTAATATTTCTAAGGAAAGCCAAGACATTATTGCCTTGGGCATCAATACCAGTAACTAACATATTGTGGGCACTAACCATATTGGTAGCAATACCTAAAATGAAGAGTCAGAATTCACTACTATTGTGGTAAGACTAGGTCAGCCACAAAGACATATCCCTTTTTATGGATCATAATATACTTTTCAGTGTGTTGAAGAGAAAGAGAGAAGAGCAGAGGCATCTCCCACAGCTTATTTCATGAGGCTATATTGTTTGTGGAATTTTCTTAGATTATTTAAGCAGCTTTTCAAAACTTTAAATAAATCATAGCTTTGTCTACTGTTATTCTATGGCTCAAGAGACAGTGGTGATGGGAGTCTGAGGCACAAAAATCCCTATTTTTGATAGGTTGCTGTAGGTTTCTCTACCATTAGCCTGGACGTTTCTGCTCTTTGGTCTTACCTAAGGTTTGAGGTATGTCTCCAGGCATGCGAAATAGCAACAACCTAAGTTAGCATCGTGGGTATAAAGTACTATATTTGGAAATGTAGAGGCACTTAAAAAGAGATCTATTTTGAGCTTGGACTTTAGGTAGGAAAGGGTCCTTTTAGCTAATGGGATTTAAAATGTTGTCATAGATTTTAGAAAAAGAAATATCTATGTAGGTATTATAGCAGCCAGAAAAGAGAATAAAAACCAAATAATTAAAACAGAGCAATCAGGTTCAAGAAATAGAAAACATCATCCATAGCTATAAAAACAAAATAACAACTAGTGTTGACTTACTGAACATTTACTATGTTCTAGGCAATGTTGCTATCAGTTATTTCTTCCTTGCCACAAACCTATGAGGAAGGTACAATTATAATCTTCATTTTATAAAAGAAGAAACTGAGGCACAGGGAGATTAAGTACCTTGCTCATGGTCATACAGCTGTTAATCCAGGTAGTAAGTAGAAGAATTGAGATTCAGAATCAGAATTGGGATTTGGCTCTAGAACCCATGTTCTTAAACATTAAGCTAGTCTACTATAACCAGCATTTTAATGAGCCTATTATGCAAAATAAAACCTCCAACTGAAATGATCTGAAAAGACTAGGTACTTAAAGCTTCTACTTTGAGCATGTTTATGAAGAAAAACTAAACATAGCAAATTAGAATCTTAAATGAAAATAAAGCCACCATTTTGGAACTGGTATTTGAGAAGAGCAACTAGAAACATCAATTGATCGGCCCCACTGATGAAATGATAGGATTCATTTATTTTTTCCTTAAGATTTTATTTATTTGTCAGAAAGAGAAAGAGACAGAGAGAGCACAAGGTGGGGAGGAGCAGCAGAAGGAGAGGGAGAAGCAGACTTCCCATTAAGCAGAGAGCCCAATATGGGACTTGATCCCAGGACCCTGGGATCATGACCTGAGCCAAAGGCAGACACTTAACCAATGAACTACCCAGGCATCCCAAAAGGATCCATTTCTTAATGAGCAAAAATTAAACCTTGGAACCAGAAATCATGATATATCTTTACTGAATACATAACCAAGTAGAGTAAACTACTCTACTTAGTTTTGTGGTGGAAGAGGTAATAGGATGGGAAGAGGAAGAGGATAGACAGGAAGGAGTGTGGAAGAAAGTAACAATAAATTTTCCACTGCTTTGTAAATTCCACATAAAATAATCTAGTCAGGAATTATTAAAGAACAAGCATCTGAACTGGGTGGACCTACTTGATAATTAGATTCAGAATTGTAGCATCTAGTGTAGGCAAAAATAGGCAAAGCATAGCCCTTACAAAGTTGTAATCTGAAGGTAGTATTTTGGCCTGTGGGTTTGTCATGCTACAAAATAGATCCAAGATGCAGGATGACTCATGCATCTAGACAGGCTGAAGTCCAAATGTTATAGAAGTTAATAAGGATCACTGAAAGGAAAGTCATCTTTTTCTGATGGGCTCTGAAGCAATTAGGTATTTTTATCAGTGGGCTAAGGGACAGAGATACTTCAGTGTTAAACAACGAGGACTAATAAAACAGGCCTAATCCTTAAATGTCATAGGCTGAGGTCCAACCCCCGAGAATGCCTAAGTGCACAGGGTAAGGATACAAGTCCTTCAAATAGAATCAAGTTCTCACTGAAGGTTTAGAGTTTCCAGAAGGTACAGTGAAATTACCTCTTTAAGACTCTCACATTCTATTATATTGGAATCAACTTGCTAAGGCTGAGACTGAACCTTTGGCAATGGTTTTTCTGACTTCTATTTTATTTTCTGGGATTCATTTTTTAGATCAGTCTCCCAATGTTCCCTCAAAAAATGTAACATGTATAGCCTTATTTAGCATATTTTGATGTATTATAATTATTTGTAGGGATAACAAGTTATTATGTGACTATAGATTTTGTATCTTCAAAGAAAGTAAAAATGTCTTCAAGTGAGAAGTGCTTCTAAAACATATATACATATATATTTTAATGTAGGCCAAATTGATGTGCAACTAATACTTCTGTACTAACTACATAGTTTAAAGAAATATTTCTAGGAATAAAAATATACTTAAAATGTGAAATTTATAAT
Organism: Ailurus styani; assembly: GCA_002007465.1. Lineage (NCBI taxonomy): Eukaryota > Metazoa > Chordata > Mammalia > Carnivora > Ailuridae > Ailurus > Ailurus styani. Next base: position 2,686 of record LNAC01000226.1, read on the forward strand.
ATAAAGATGAAAAGATATCATTATAATTGTCAATGACTTAAGGTTTTTAACCCTCACATTAATAAAAACAACTCAGCATCCAAAGTAATACATTATCCACTTATACTTATAAAAGAACTCTGAGATATAATATAACTAGGAAATTAAATAAAACACGCCACTAAAAATATTGGGATTTATTTTGAAATTAGATGTCACCCAATTATATTCATCATGATTTAATTATCCTTATCAAAAATACATCTCTCATATATTGGGAAATAAAGGGTTTTTAAAATTTACTTTGAATAAATCATCTTTGTTGGCAACATAAAAGAGAATAAATTGCTATAGAAATTTTGAATTTCTATGCTAACTTTACCTGGTGGGAAATTTAAAAAAAAAATGAAACTTTGGGAATGTTTTAAGTAACAAAAGAGATGATAATTCTCTTAGGTCTATTTCTCAGGATCATATTCTTTAGAAGCTTAGCAGATAGAAGAAAAAAAAATCTGTCATATTTTCTTTGATGGTACCAATTGAAAACAAAGTGTTTCCTGGGGTGCCTGGGTGGCTTAGTCAGTTAAGTGTCTTCCTTCAGCTCTGGTCATGATCCCAGGGTTCTGGGATTGAGTCCTGCATCAGGCTCCCTGCTCAGTGGGGAGTCTGCTTCCCCCTCTACCCTTCCTCCCTGCTTGTGATTTCTCTCTCTCAAATAAATAAATAATGTCTTTTTTTTTTTTTAAAAAAAGCTTCTGCACAGCAAAGGAAACAGTCAATAAAAGAAAGAATGGAAGAAGATATCTGCAAATGACACTAGAGACAAAGGACTGATATCCAAGATCTATAAAGAACTTCTCAAACTCAACACCCAAAAAACAAATAATCAAGTCAAAAAGTGGGCAGAAGACATGAACAGCATTTCTCCAAAGAAGACATACAAATGGCTAACAGACTCATGAAAAAATGTTCATCATCATTAGCCATCAGGGAAATTCAAATTAAAACCGCACTGAGATACTACCATACACCAGTTAGAATGGCTAAAATTGACAAGGCGAGAGACAACAAGTGTTGGAGATGTTGCAGAGAAAGGGGAATCCTCTTGCACTATTGGTGGGAATGCAAGTCAGTGCAGCCACTTTGGAAAACAGTGTAGAGATTCCTCAAAAAGTTAAAAATAGAGCCACTCTATGACCCAGCAATTGCACTACTGGGTATTTACCCCAAAGATACAGATGTAGTGAAAAGAAGCTCCATATGCACTCCAATGTTCATAGCAGCAATGGCCACAATCACCAAACTGTGGAAAGAGCTGAGATGCCATTCAACAGATTAATGGATAAAGAAGATGAGGTCCATATACATAATGGAATATTACTCAGCAATCAGAAAGGATGAATTGTGAATACCTAACTTTTGCATCAACATGGACAAGACTGGAGGAGATTATGTTACGTGAAATAAATCAAGCAGAGAAAGTCAATTATCATATGGTTTCAATTATTTGTGAAACATAAGGAATAGCATGGAGGACATTAGGAGAAGGAAGGGAAAAATGAAGGGGGGGGGAAATTGGAGGGGGAGATGAACCACAAGAGACTATGGACTCCTAGAAACAAACTGAGGGTTTTAGAGGGGTGGGGAGTTGGGGGATGGGTTAGTCCAGTGGTGGCTATTAAGGAGGGCACATATTGCAGGGAGCACTCAGTGTTATATGCAACAATGAATCATGGAACAGCACATCAAAAACTAATGATATAGTGTATGGTGACTAACATAACATAACCAAAAAAAAAAAAAAAAGGAAAGAAAGGAAACAAAGTGTTTCTTTTGCTTTTCTATTTGAATGTGTTTGGATATTAATGTTTTGAATATACTTGTGTAACCTAAGTACTATTCTGTCCCTTGGTTCTTAAAAATATAGATAAAACTCAAACACAACTTTCATGTTTTGAGGAAAGAACAATGTCTTCCTTTTTTTTTTTTTAAAGATTTTATTTATTTATTTGAGAGATAGATAGAGAGAGAGATCATGAGTAAGCAGAGAGGCAGGCAGAGGGAGAGGGGGAAGCAGGCTCCCCGCTGGGCAGAGAGCCCGACCCAGAGCTCCATCCCAGGACCCCAGATCATGACCTGAGCAGAAGGCACAGGCTTAACGCACTGAGCCACCCAGGTGCCCCGAACAATGTCTTTCTTAAAATGAGTTCAAATTTCCACTGGTACATATGGTTTCAGGATCACCTCTTTCTCCTATTCCCTATCTCTACAGAATTCTTGCTTCAGTCTTTCTCTTTCTAAGTTTCTTCACCTCTGCTCTAATTATTGACCATAGTGAGAATTTATCTACTCTCCATGATTTTTATTAAACACTCATCTGGGGTCTTTTTAGATACTAACATATCTTACCTTATTAAAGCTTTTTATATTCTAAAATTCAGGCAAATTTAAATTAAATATTAATCATTTATGTTCTTAAAAGTCATCAGAAACCCTGCCCCATTGTTCAACCATCTTTTTAGCCATATCATCTTTCCTTAGATGATTTTGTCTTAAATCTGCATCTAAACATATCATAAAGCAACCATCAGGTTAACCTCTTTTGGTGTTAAGAAATTTTTAAATGTTAAATTATTTTTATTAAATGACTGCTTTTATTAGTATAAATGACTTCCCTCCAAAACAATGTGTTGTAAGACATTTATTTATTTATTTATTTATTTATTTATTTATTTATTTATTTTTAAGACATTTATGATATATATTTTGGCATTAGAGTTCAAGCAACTGTATACTCATCAATTTGCTTAACCCTAAAGTTTATTGTTAGAAAATATTATATGGCCTACTCTAGAATTTATAATGGTATTGTGTCATTAAAATGCAGCCTATCAGACATTATAAAGAACATAGTGAAGAGACCTAACTTGTATATATCCTAAGTAGCAAGCTAGATAACAGTATGGAAAAAAATGCTTCTAAAGAATATAAAGCTTGCTATTTTTAGGAGCTTGAGCATTATCTTTATGCTGTTGCCTTTTCTTTTCAATGGACTGCTTTATAAACACAAATTCTAAACCACATTTGTGTATATCTCGTCACACACTATGACTTAATGGGGTCTGAATTCATTCATAAAAAAGCATATGGAAGATGCAGGGGTCTCTCATGCCTTAATATATAGAGGACTGACTAGTAGGGGTAGAATATATCATAAAAATTTTACCATAATTTTCCCATTAAAAGTCAGAAAAAATATATTATTGGAGCATTTTACTTAGCAGCGAGCCTTTCAAGAATGAATTAAAAGTGTTGGGTAAGGAAATAGGTGTATCAGAATCTCTGTTCATATTTTCCTGATATGGTGATGCCAAAGCAACAATCTCTGAAGTAACAACTTATTATATTTAATCGTGGCCTATAAGCAAATTTGGCTCCATCTTTAAAAAAGATATTTTTAATTATTTTTAAAAAGATTTTATTTGTTTATTTTGGAGACAGAAAGTGTGAGTGAGCAGGGGGAGGCACAGAGAGAGTAGGGGGAGGAACAGAGGGAGAGGGACAAGGGGATTCTGTGCTGAGTGAGGAGCCTGACAGAGGGCTCAATTCCAAGACCTGACCTGAGCCAACTGATGATCAACTGACTGAGCCACCCAGGAGCCCCAAGATATTCTTAATTATTATCCACAAAGGTGTAATCTGGTAATATTGATACCATTCTTTTCAGAAGACTTTTTCCTAGTCTCTGGGTAAAGACAAAAGCTAGATTGATCCAATGGATCGCCTGTTAATTGTTTGGAAGAATCAAGTATATTTAGGATGACTATGTGTTCCAGACAATGTCTTATGTTATAACTATTATTTGATTCAAATTGTTTGAACTTGATTTATTTTATTAAATCTTAACTAATGGGTACAGAATGGTGATGATAGTTAATAATACTGTATTGTATATTTGAAAGTTGCTAAAAGAGGACTTAATAGTTCTCATCACAAAAAATGTAACTATGTGTGTTGATAGACATTAATTAGACTTCTGGTGATCATGTGCAATATACACAAATGTTGAATAATTATGTTGTATACCTGAAACTAATGTAATGTTATATGTCAATTATATTTCAACTTTTAAACAAAAGCCAACGAGAGAGGTTTCTGAAAAGATACTGGAGTAAGAAGTATCAGAAATCTGTCTCTCCTCTTAGACAGCTAGCTATTGCACAGGGAGAATCCATCTGATATAACTTTTTTAGAAGGCCTGCAACTTCCAGAGGAAGGCTTATATGGTAAATTAAAGTTAATTTTAGTCCATTCTAGCAATTAGACCAGCAGTAGCTATTGATCCCCTACCCTCCAGCCCCATGGAAATCAGCCATGCGTGTGTTGCTAGAGCAGCTTGCACGCAGCTTGCAAAAGCCAGGGAAGGCATATACTGGGGATCTGTGTTTTGATAGCTAATTGCTGCATCTGATCATAAAAGTACAGATACAGAAGCATGTCGTCATTATTGCAAATCCTCCCTCCCCAGATGAAGGGACTTCAGGGGATTTAAACAGTCGGTGCTTATTTCCCTCTGGCCTTTCTTTCTTTTTTTTTTGGTACCCTTTTTGGAAGCAAATATTAAAGAGTAGGACATTTAAAATTAACTGCATATAATAGGGAAATTGGAATGTTACTATGCATGACCAGGGAAAGACACAGGCTCAAAAAATACCTGGGACTATCTTAAGTTTACACCTCAGATTGATCCTTGGTATGGAAAAAGCCTACAACAATTAAAACAAAACAAAATAGCAATTTTTGGGGAAGGGGAGAATATGATTTTTAGGGTTACCACATTGTTAGATTCAAATGCATTTTCAACAAAAAAAAATCACAAGGCATACAGAAAAACAGTGATGTATGGTCTCTTCAAAGGAGGGAAGGATCCCAGAGATTATCACTGAGAAAGACAAGAAGGTAGATCTATGTCTAGTATAATCTTTATAGGAACAAAGAAATAAAGGAAGCCCTGGAGAAAATGAATGATGAATGTACAAAAGGGAAATATCAGTAAAAAATATATGTATATGCCTAACACTATATATAAAAATTAACTCAAAATGGATGAAATAGGGGCGCCTGGGTGATTCAGTCATTAAGCATCTGCCTTTGCTTCAGGTCATGATCCCAGGGTCTTGGAATCAAGTTCTGCATTGGGCTCCCCACTCGGTAGGTAGCATGCGTCTCCCTCTCCCTCTTCTTGCTCCGCTGCTTTGTGCTCGCTCTCTGTCAAATAAATAAATAAAATCTAAAAAAAAATGGATGAAATACCTAAATATGAGAGCTAAAACCATAAAGCTCTTAGAAGAAAACATAGGGCAAAAACCTCATGACCTTAGATTTGACAATTATTTCTTAGACATGACACCAAAGGCAAAAGCAACAAAAGTAAAAATAAATAAATTGGACCTCATTAAAATTAAAAAAAAACCTTCTGTACATCAAAGGACATTATTACGAAAGTGAAAAAGCAAACTAAAGAATGGTAGAAAATATTTGCAAATCATAAATGTGATAAAAGATTAATATACAATACATAGAGAGAACTTCCAACACTCAACAACAACAAAAATCAACCCAATTCCAAACTGGGTAAAATACCTGAATAGATATTTCTCCAAAGAATGTATAAAAATGACCAATAAACCTACAAAAAGATGCCCAACATTACTAATCAAGAGGGAAATGTTAATGGAAACCTGAATGAGATACCACCTCACATTCATTCTTTCATATGACCACTATTTTTCAAAAAATGGAAATGTTGGCGAGGATATGGAGAAATTGGACCCCTTGTGCACTGTTTGTGGGAATGCAAAATGGTACAGCTACTGTGGAAAACAGTATGGTAGTTTTCCAAAAAATTACAAATAGAATTACCATGTGATCCAGCAATTCCACTTCTGAGTGTAAATCCAAAATAACTGAAAGTAGAGTCTTATATGTACATATGAGATATATGTACCTCCATGTTTATACCAACATCATTCACAGTAGCTAAGATGTGGAAGTAAATCAAATGTTCATGGACAGATGAATGGGTAAGCAAAATATGGTATACATATACAATGGAATATTATTCAGCCTTAAAAATAAAAGAAATTCTAGCATATGCTATAATCTTATAAACATTAAGGACATTATGCTAAGTGAAATATACCAATAACAAAAATGACAAATACTGCATGATTCAATTTATAGGAGATACCTAGAGTAGTCAAAATCATGGAAAAAGAAATGCAGTTTCTAAGGGTGACAGAAAGAAAAGAGGAGTTATTGTCTATTGAGTATAGAATTTCAATTTTGCAAGAAGAAAAAAGTTTTGGAGTTGGATGGTGGCAATGCACAACAGTATGAATGCTCTTAATATCATGAAACTGTACACTTAAATATGATTAAGGTGGCAAATCTTTTATGTGTATTTTTCCATAATAAATATTGAAAAAATGCTAATGGACTAGTATAGAAAGGGACAGGAATTTGGAGTCATATAATACTGACTGTAGATCCATGCTCTACATTTGTCTTAGAAATCTTAGAATTCATCTTTTCTCAAAATCTGAAAAATGTTATATTTTTATAAGGTTATATTTTATAAATTTCTATTTTTATAAGATCTTTGAAAGAATTATAAAGAAATACATAAATGACTTTCAATCAATTTAATTTTGTTTCACTTATGATTTTAAAGTAAAATAGTACAAATATTTCATATTTTAAAAACATTTGAGTTGATTTGTACTTTTAAGAACTTTTAGTTAGCATGCTATTCTAGGTTTTCACTTATTTAGTTTGTTTATCTTCTACGTTTTAAATAATTAAATAATAGGTCAATTCTACTGCCAAATTAGAAATGAAGTGGAAGTAAGTTATTTATTAGATTACACATGATATACACATGGAATCATAGATTATGAAAACCAGTTATTTTCAAACAATAGCCAGGTAGAACTCAATGGTAAATGTGGCCCAAATATTATCTTTTACTGACAAAAGTATGATAATATTTATTTCATTATAAATATATATGTAACATATAATTTTTCTATATATATATTCTTAAATTATGGTCTTCAATATCTTCATAAAAACTGTCTCAATTAGTGGGTTGAATCAACAGAAGAAAAATACACAGATGATTGTCACATAAACTAACATTACCACACATTGCTGTCACATGAATGTCAATAAAAAGCACTAAAGTATAAATAATAGAAGTAGAACTCTAATGACATAGAAATCTGAATTTTGTGAACTAAATTATGTTGAGTACCTAGAAAAATTTTATTAATAATGACAATTATATTTTAACTTTTCAGTTAAAAATGTAGGATATTTGGTATTATTCACTCTGGGGTTTTGTTATTTAGCCCATTCATATTATAAAATGTTTACAAAAGGATGATGTTTAATTTTAAATTGAACTTTGTTGATTCAGAAATTCTGTAATTTCTAAACAGGAATAATAGTATTTTAAAATAATAGTAATATAAAAATGTGAATATAAATTCAGTAAGGATTTTCCCCATTTGTCTATATTAATTGCATATTCAGATTTATTCACTGATTTCTAAGTTATGATTGAATAATGATCAATTTAAATACGCTGTGTCAGAATGCTAAATAATATTAAGTCAAGTTTTGACCTACATGAGTTTTAGTACATTTATTTGTGCTCAGAAATTCAGTAGAATGCTGTCAGGTTAATTGCCCTAACTTTATCTGAGTAATGTTCCAAATCTTCATATTGACAGGTATACCTGTCTTCTGTTAACTATATATCCCAGGGCCATTTAAGCCTTTAACTATTATTAATTGTGGCTGTTAGATTTATACATTATCATAGAAAGATAATATCACGTAGTTTCCCTCAACTTAGATTTCTCATCATTTATCCTTATAACCATATACTCCAGTCATTTTTCAATCTAATATAAAGGAAGAAAATCGTAGGCTCTGTAGTTTTGATAGATTGTATTATGCTATACTACATTACACTATCCCTCAGCTCTCCCTAACATTATTTTTAGCTCAAGCCTAAATTAGCATTCTGGTTTTGATACTTAAATATTAAATCCAATTAAATTAAGGAATTTACCTAATTTCAAATGGTGCATTTTGGTTTTATTTATCTCCTAATAATGTGAGAGGCATATAGACTGGATTTATCTTTTCATCCTTCTTCTCCAAAGTATTTCCATATAATTTGCAGGAATTTTCTTCATTTTTTATGGTTTGTAATTTGAAATTAGTAGAATATTTTGGGGCTAAATGATATTTTACCATTCTACTATTCTGAATTAGGCAATGATATTTGTCTCTATTTTGCATTTCCCTAACTATTAAATAATCACCACTATCTTAAGGGAGTTTTAAGGTAGTTTTCCTTTTTATCTTATTTGTTAAGTAGTAGCTAAACCATCATGAAACTCTTCAAGATATAGAAGAAACATGGCAGAAGTGTTCATCTATAGATGAACGGATAAAAATGATGTGGTATGTATACAGATAGATGATCTATCTATCTATCTATCTATCTATCTATCATCTATCAATCATCTATCTATAGATGTACAATGGAATATAATTTGGACAAAAAAGGAATGAGATCCCACTATTTGTTACAACATGGATAGACCTAGAGGGAATTACATTAGAAGAATTAAGTCAGAAAGAGAAAGACAAATACCATGTGCTTTCACTTACATGAGAAACAAAACAAACAAAAAGTCAGAAAAAGATCCATGAATACAGAGAACAAACCGGGAGTTGCCAAAGGGGAGGGAGTGGGGGAATGGGCAAAATAGGTGAAGGGGAGTGGGCTTCCAGTTATGGAATGAATAAGTCATAAGGATGAAAGGTACAGCATAGGGTATGTAGTCAATGCTATTATAATAACATTGCATGGCAACAGATGGTAGTTACACTTGTAGTGACCATAGCATAACATACGGTGTTGTCCAATCACTACGTTCTGTACCTGAAATGAATGGAATATTGTGTGTCAACTATACTGAAAAAAAAAAGTCAAATCCTTTCATGTTTAAGTTCTGATGCTGAAGATCCTAAGATGCCAAGGTCTCAGGAGAAGAGTGGAAACTCAAGGGGCAAAAGGAAAAAACTGCAATGGCATGCTCATTTTTATCTTTTTCAATAGAGATTCTTCCCTCTATTCGATATTTCCACCTTCCCTGTGCATACAATGCTGGTGGTTATGACATACAACATGAGGTTAAGTTTAGGAAAACAGCTCTCCTCTATGGCACATCACATCATTTAGTCACTGGGACAAGTCCAATATCTAGGGCTTAAGTCACTTTCCTTACTCACTTCAGCTCCTCCCCACTCCTATCTACAATCCATCACTGTGTTCTGTCAATTTTACCTCCAAGGTTTGTTCAAATATATATTATTCACTTCTCTTCACCTCCATTGCCTCCTTTGTAGTCCGATACTGCACTTCACAGTAGCCCACCTCCACTCCTAACCCCCTAGAGTGATCTTTTAAAATGTAAATGAGGTCTTAACACTTCCCCCCTGCTTGAAAACCACCGTGCCTTCATTTGAACTTGGAATAAAAAACCAAACTCTTTAATGTGGAAGCTCTCTATAGTTCTATCTTCACCTCCCTGCTTTAGCACCCATCATTGGTCAGTCTAAAACTCTCACACTTCACTTCCGACTCTTTCTAAAATTTGTGAAGTATTCTCTGCCCTCAGGACCTTCCTACAAATAACTCATTGTTACCATTTCACCTGGCTGACTCTTCCTCACATTTTAAGTCTTAATTTAAATGTTACTTCTCAGGAGCCCATCCCTACAGTTTCTGCCAACTGTTCCCTTCCATTCTCTGTTCTTCTATTTCATGTCATCCGAAATGTGTTATAATTATTTTTGTATTTACTTGCATTGTGCCTGCCTGCCAAATCACCCTATAAGCTTTAAGTTTCATAAGGGGTAAAACAAGTTTATTTTATTCACCACTGAATTGCCATTTCCACTCTGTAATACAGGAGCTATCACATACAGATGCAATGTAAATAAATACGTATCGACTCAAAGATATGGACACATATTCCAGTCCCAGCAGTAAGCAAGCAGAATTTTTCCCCTTTATCAAATGGATCCAGGAGCAGTGCTTCCTAAATTATGAAAAAAAAAATGTGCTTCCTAAAAAATCCAGATAAGCATAAAGCCTAGGAGAGCTAATATATGTATCTGAAATTTAGTATTGTGACTTTGCAAAGGTCCAAAACATTCTGGGTCATTCTTCACATGTAAAATGAGAATAGTTACTTGACCAGCAAATCCTATAGTGTAGAACTAAAGTGATGATGTGCATATATATCTTATTTTACTAAAATATACACAATGTTGAAGAATTATTGCTCTGCAGTTATTAGAGATCAATTTGAAAATGTATAGTTTGTTGGTACCCTTCTTTTATCTCATTTTCTTGCTTCTAACTTACCTACAGTTTCAGACACCAGATATCTAAAGTCTGCTATAACAGTTTGTAAAGTAAGAGCATAGTGCCTCTGAATGAGAATGAGGTAGGGAAGTTAGTAAATACTCTAGTAACTGGCAAGATTTATTCATGTGTGTGTTAGTGCATGTACTTTTTCACTACTATGATCCAAGTAGATGGATTTGCCCGTAGCTCATTTTGGAGGTCCAAAGCGTTACTTTTTAAACAAGTCTGAACTTTCATATATCACCATCTAGTGGTGACCAACAGAAAAAGCTAAAGCCCCATGGAGGTCCCTCATCTATTCATGCCTATAGGTTATATAATAACAAACTGCTTTAGAATTTGTCAGCGACTGTCTTAAATATCTTAAATATCTGCACAAGTTGTGTTTGTCATTTGATGATAATATCTGAGTATTATATAGTGAGTAACTTTCTTTAGAGATATCTATAGAATGTCAACCAATTTTGCTAATGCAGTGGTACATTTCAATGGTGTAGAACTTTGTCATTTAAAATAAAAAGATAAAACTAGACGTCCTGATTTTTTGCATAGAGGTGACACCCAGTGTTAGGACAGATTTTTTTGTGTGTGTGTGTGAGCAGAGATCATATGTGCATGAATGCGGCCATACCTTTGCATTTGATCTACTTTTTGTTTTCCAAAGCAAGTATTTGAGGTCCTGAAATGGGGAACAATAAATTAATCTGGACAATATACAAAAAAGGAGCCTCCCTTCAGTGAGTATCTCCCTCTGGTCAACAACCTTTACACATATTCTCACAATAATCCACAGCAATGACAGCAATTGCAGAGATGATGAAATGAACTCAGAAGAGTTAAGTAACTATCCAAGTTACTGTAAGTAAGTTATTGTAAGTATCCAAGGTTACACAGCAAATAAATCATATAGATCTATTACTGCCAGAGGACTTTACTTCCTTAAGTGAACCACTCTGCCTGAAACCTTGGGAGTAGTAACCTTGAGCTCTACCAAATAAACCAAATTAACTTTCTGTCACACACACACACACACACACACACACACACACACACACACACACACAAGATCTTACTTTTGATTGAGTGTTAAAAAAATAACGAAAGCTCTGAACATTTTAATTACACAAATGTATTTGACTGACTTAACAGCTACAGCAGAAGCTGTTCTGGCTTCTGTCAGGGCTCCTTTCTCTAGTCAGGGCAGAACCCATCCCCCAGCTGCTGGGAGCATTGGCTGCTACGCTAATTGTTGATAGGTCCACTTTTCCTTAAAAAAAAATCTTCTGCTAGAAGTCATGTTGCCTGGAAGTATCTGAGAAATTATGCCTCACCTTCTATCCCCACGTGGCCTCCTGTAGCCAATAACTGACTGAAACGGGGACACAAAGCTTTGTGCCTTTGCCTCAAGGTCGGACAACGCTCCGGCGTCAGTCATGCTCCAGAGCTCCCCATGAGGCGGGTTGATGCCAGACTTAAGCTGAAACCTCACTGCTGCTTGGCTCCTGCTTCTCTCACTCCGTTACACATTCTTCTAAGTGTACTCTCTTGCCTAAGAATCTCTGTCTCAACGGGTCGAGGTCTTCCTTTAAAGGAATCTGATGTAAAACAGAAGTTCCTTGCAGTTGCACTACTTATTTTTGGAAATGCATTATGGCAACAGGGCAAAAATCTTATACAGGTACAATCTGGCAAACAGAGTATCTTGCTTACCCATGAGTCCTTATTAAAGAGAAGAAATATTACATGAAAAAAACTTAAATATCCCATATAGCATAAAATACTAAAACTCTTTGGAAAAGTAAAAGACATAAAGGATCATATAATCCCATTAAATGCAATGAACAGAACAAACTATAGTACATGACAGAGAGAAAAGAAAACAGCTTTTGGTGGAATATATTACAAAAATAGTAGCTAAATGTGGTTAAGTAAATTGTGCAAACAAAATAGTATTTTCTCCTTAATTTTTGCCCCTGGGGATGGCAGGACCAATCTTTAATAGAAGAAACAAATCTTAGTTTCTCTTTAAGAAATAGAAAATAGAGTGCTTTAACACGTTGTAAAATTACTCAGTAGCAAATTTAACATTATTCATTAATTATTTCACACAGGCATTATTTTCTTAAAGCATCAGGAAAAAAGAAGCATTAAAGCAGTGAAGAAGAAAATGACTACTTTGTTCTACATCAATCATTTGTATGCCTCCCTCAATATTTTGTAAATTTATCACCAACACGGACACTGTCACTGGGAAGGTAGAACTGCCTGGTTTCTTGGAGCCCTCTGTTTTTGCCCAAATTTTCATAAACTCCTGCTTAGTAAGGAATCACAGATTTCCATGCCTTCACGGACTTTCAACCTATGTGGTGAATCCTTCAACATAGTTTCTCTTAGAGTACTCTATTTTCTTTCTTGCCATTTATTTCTTCAGTCTTGTTTTCTCCAAGTCAGATCCAAGGATTCACTCAGACTACTTGAATAATAATCTGTTAGAATTGAAATGCAGGAATCTGCACATTAAAAGTACTTAAGGAGGTGCCTGGGTGGCTCAGTTAGTTAAGCATCTGCCCTCAGCTCAAGTCTTGATCCGTTGCCCTGCTAAGTGGGGAGCCCGCTTCTTCCTGTCCCATTCCCCCTGCTTGTGTGCTGTCAAATAAATAAATAAATAAGAAAAAAAAAGCACTTTAAGCCCTTAAACTTACACAGTGTTATATGGTAATTGCATCTCAATAAAGCTTGAGGGGCCCTTTAAACAATGGTTTTCTAAATGGGTGCCCATGTACCCTTGGAGTCACACAGAACTTCCTCTGGGTTCATGGACACACAGCTATATGATAATCATTTTCTAGAATCTCAGCTTCTAAACAAATTTCTTAAAATTGGCTCACACCATTCTGGCTTGCAGCATCCAGGCTTTTCCTTTCCAACTTCCCTTTTCTCAATTAGCTTTCTCTTTCTTTGCTTAAAGAGAAGTATACTATTACTTGTCTGGGTACAACCAAGGCAGACATGCCAAACCAAAGAACAGTTAGAAAATGCATGGCTCCTATGGAAGAGTCTTATAGGGAAAAAAAGAGCTATGGCAAGAGACATTGAAGGTAGCTATGCCTTTTTCCAAAGTCACCAAACAAACCTAAATCTCAGGGCAAGGTACTAGTCTTCTTCTAGATTATTTCTACCCTTTTTATATCTATCGATCATCTATTATCCTACCCTTTTATCATGTTATCTTCCTATCTAGAGTTCAGAAGAGATAGCCACCTTGAGAATGTATGGTGATATTTTTATTTAAATTGATAATGAAATAAGCCTGATTTGACTTATTGGTTTAATAATAAGGACTGGCTTTTTACCATTTACCATAAATTAAACAAGTTAAACCTGCAGCTACAAGCTTTTGGCAAAAATATATTTATAGCACAAATACAACACACAGCATGCTGGAGAAAATACTCTTTGTGAGGACTAAGTTTTATGAAGCAAATTTAGATATCAACTTTGTCGAAGAGTGTATATATTTTTTTTCAAAATTTTGGGGGATAGATGAAGAAAAAATAATGATGCATGATACTCTAAAATTTTCAAGTTATTTCTTCTAGATGAATTCCAAAGCAAATACAATCTGGCAAGTGAGGAAGAGAAGAAGTCTGCAAAGGTCCCCATCAAATTCCTTTTTAATTTTTGTTATCTATCTTTGAGTTCAAGGGGAGTAGCAGAAAGTATTGTCTGTACTGAGCCAGATACAGAAGAAAGCTCTGGAGGAAACTTCAGAACACTGTAGTATGAGTGTTTAGAGAGTCACTTGTACTGACTGCATTTATCTATGTGTATGAATCAAGGTGGAGAAAAATAATGTAATAGAGGAAAATAAAAGAGAATTTCAGGGTAGGTTGGCTGATTTGAAGACTGGTTCACTCAATTAAAATTCTTAGTCATTCTATTATTCCCAACTAAAAATCTGAATTTGTAAAAATTCTAGGTGGTATTTACTAGTTTTTAAAGGAGATTGTTGGCAGGTTTGGTAATTCAAAAGATAAACTATGATAGTTCAGTTGTTGAGAGCACACACATCTACTTCAAGTAGTCACCATAAATTAATTTACACATGAAGAATTTAACCATATAACGTTGATTTTTTAAAAGAACCTCTTAAAAAATCTTTCTTTCCTGAAGTATTTTAATCATTCTATCAAAATATCAAAGAGAAAAATATTTTTAAAACTATTTGTGCATTTAACACAAAAAATCATATTTAGCATTTGCTGTTTTTGTGATCATCCTCTAGGATTACACCTCCCTATACTCAAAAAATTCTTCAATTCAAGCCCATATTTAAAATGTGCAACATGCACAGGTATATCATATAGGATTTTATTCAAAGACAAGGAACACTATTTACATGACTGGCATTTAAAAGGGTTATCAAATAATCCTCAACAACATTACTTGTAGCATGAGAATCATGAATGTCCTAGAAAAGATCACGATAACCTTAACTGACGTGAAAAATAAGATATATTCAGTGTTTAGTGGGTTTTGTGATTTTTTTAAAATGTGAACTACATGTTTTATAAAAATCCCTTTTACTCTTCTATTTTAAAAGCTGCCTCTCCATTATTATTCTACATTAGTTCCATTTGCTGATTTGATGAGTAAAGGCCTAGTGTCCAGATGCAAATTCTGCTTTCTAATGTTAATCTAAGAAGCAGAATAGCTGTGAGTCTGTCCTTTGCCAACTAAAAGCTTAAAGGAGTCACGGGGCATTATTGTGAGGAGTAGTGTACAAACCTAAACAAGACAGGATAATTATATGAATTGTTAGTTCTGAAAGTTAAAATTCATACGACGGAAAGAGAAAAAAACCATGTAAAGATTTGAGCTCTTTCCTGGTCAAGTGATGTTGCTAAGTATGAAGTACTATTCATTTTCTCCTAAATCACACTTGGACTTTCAAAACCTGTGCTAAATGAAGCACAGAGAGAGGTGAGGAATCGCACATTTGAGTCAATGAATGATTATCATGATATTAGTTGATGACTCTGATATGAGTAGAAGGCAAGTTACAAGGATGGATGTGTTATTTAAGAAGTGGGGGATTAATTGTATTAACACATTTTCACATTTGAACAATGTTGACTAACGGGAGTTCGACATTCCTAAAATTAGTAATCAGGACCATAGCAGATAAATATAAGGCTGAGGAGAGACTTAAAGCTATCTTGCCTCTGAAGACTGAACAATTACATTTGCAAAGAGTTTGCATTTTTATGAATATGAAGAAATACTCCATGTGGATTAGCTTCCAAAGAATGTTTAGTTTTTGAAATATATATAAAAAAGAGAAATCCTGATACCTAGTTTAAGGCACTCCTTTCATTCAAGATGTAGAATTTCAATTGTTTTAATTTATGATTTCCAGAATCACAGATAATTAAAATGACTGCATCTGGACTTAATTTTCAGATGTTCCATTATGGCTGTGCCTAAACAAAGACCAAGTATAGGGAACACACACTCTGTTATATAGTGCTTGGCACACAGTATACACTTTATCGACATGTGTTGAATGACTGAATACACAATGTCTTTGAGAGACTGTATGGGACAAGAATAAGTCTCCCTATAGATCCTCATTTTACTTTCAAATATACTTAATGGCATGTCTAGTCAATGCTTTATTGGCAGTGCCTCTCAAATTTCAATTGCAGATTTTCATTCTCCAGCTTTAGTGAACCAATTTCACATTGTCAAGTCAGAGACTGAGCTGTGTGAGAAGCAGATATTTGGGAAGAAGTGGAGACACAAAAGAAGGGTTGGTCTGGGTAGAGGTAGTAGGGCAGAAATTCTGGCCTATTCAGTTTCTCTTGCGGGCTTCTTACAGTTCTGGATGGAGTTGCTGGAATACAGCCTCAGCTTTCAAAGTCATAGGTTCTAAAGATCTCTCCAGTTTGAAAATCTTGAAAATAAAGAAAAATGTACTTCGATAGAGAGGAGGTGGGGGATAGAGGAAATAGCTCATAGTATGACTTTTGTACTTTGTATAAAAGTTTAGAAACTGTAACATTCTCATTTTTTTTTCTCATTGCATTTTTTCCCCTCTGTGCAGCAGGAGAATGGGGAAGGTTAAGAGATATGGAATTACAAGAGTAATCTGAGAGAAATAGACAGCTAAGATTTGGCTAGGTAGGTTTTTCTTAACGTGAGGTTCTTTCCGTTTTTTATTATGGTAGACATTGTTGTTTACATGACCATTCCCAACTTTCTTCTTCCTTGCTACTTTCTGCTAGAGAGGATGGAAGGGACTCTTTTCCAGTCTCTCTTACGTTTAGGGGAGGCATACTGTTCTTATCTGGCCGAAGAAATGTAGACTTATATTGCTGATAATGTCTGGAAAAACTCTTGTTTTCTGATAATATAGATAAATATTTGTTGACTGAATGATGGTGGGTGGAT
Source organism: Ailurus styani (assembly GCA_002007465.1). NCBI lineage: Eukaryota > Metazoa > Chordata > Mammalia > Carnivora > Ailuridae > Ailurus > Ailurus styani. The sequence goes on from LNAC01000226.1 coordinate 19,634, forward strand.
TGATGAGTGCTTAGGTTTTATAATCAGAACAAATGGTAAAACTGGGTTGCCAAGATTTTATCTTACCATTCTGGAGTAATTTACAACACCAAAATGCCAGTATAAAATACTGATAGGTTAAGTTACAACATAAGTTATCCATCTGTATCCCTCACCTGATAAACAGCTTGGTCAAGGTCAAGAAATAATTGAAAAATATTTAAAACAAGAGAAGTTTCTTGCGGATTAGAAGAGAAATATACAGGAACTTTGTGTCTATCTGTGGGGGTATATATTAATGCATGCTTACTTATTTAAGGTATAACTATTTTATGCCTATGTAGTGTCCCATCATAGCAGTAACTGAGAAAGTAAGCTTTGAAGAACTTCCATTGTCTCTTTTATAGAAATTATTTCCATATTGCACATGTTTCTGCATTGAGCTCTTTCCCATTCCATAACAGACATTCCATTTTGACAATTCTCAGTATACTAAGTCAACTTAGCATTCCTTCTCTCCATCCTTCCCTTTTCTTCCAGGTGGCACATATGTCCTGGAGAACTTACATAATGTTATTGCAATAGAAGGGAGAGGAAGCTGTGTCATTCTTGTCTGCTGTTTTTCCTCCATGGCAACATCTCCTGATTCATCTGAAAATCATTTAATTCCTTGGCCATGTAATTTGTACGTATGGTAAATCACTTAATCATCATCTCTCCCTGTTGGTCTCCATCCCAGTAAATTGTCTTTCTTTCTTATTACCCCGCCCTCCCCAGTCCATGGTTTCTTCATTTGGCTTGGAGGAGAGAAAAAAACCCAAATGATTAGATCCTCACAAATCTCTCTTTCTTACACTTGGACCACAGACTTACTCTTGAAAGGTATGATGCTTTGTACTGTGGCTTCACCAGGGGCAACGATGATTGGGTCTTGTGTCAGAACAGTTGAAAATAGTTCTGGTGTAGAAGATAATGTGGTAGGGTGAAGGTAGCACGGATTTCTTTGACTAATATTTGCCAATGCCATTTCACAATTTACCCAGTAAAGTCTGTTAAAAGAACTAATCATTTACTTTTTAGTTTATATTCATTAATTTATTAATGCAATCTGTATTTTTTTGAACACTGACTGTTTTATTTCATGTGTGGTACAGGGCTAGGTATGTCTGAATAGAATGCTGAAGAAGACAGACAAGGACTCTGCCCAAACAGAACTTACACTGTAGTTGGGGAGACAGAATGTAAATTAAATAAACAGAAAAATGAAATAATTACAGAACGTGAAAATTAATATGAAGAAAGAAACAGGTTGAAGGGATAAAGGGGTAAAACCATGTTGTGTGGGTGGTTTAGCACGGCTCTTAATGGAGTGGTCAGGTCCCCCTGCTCTCTGATTCCCATAAAACTCTACATCTCCTCCATTCAGGCTTTTGCCTCTTAGTCCTGGACTACATAGGCACATCTGGTTAGGTCTCCACTACTTCAGTACTCCTTTTTCCTGTCAGTTTTGCGACTCTGTAGAAACTTCTCAAACCACTCCAGTTCCTGTACAGCTCTTTGGAATAAAATAATATACGTGCTCTTTATATGTCTATTTAATTCTTATGTAAATACATCTTTGTAATGTCTCTAGTTCTATCATCATATTTCATTCATCTCGTCAACTTTCCATAAACTCCTCTGATCAGACAGGAATTAATTCAGGGACTGTTAATACGGGTACCTCTCTTTGTGCCACTTTGTTTTCTTCTTTTGCTCCAAATTAGTACTCTCATTTCTAAACACAAAGTACTTCCACCCAGTAACTAAGAAATAAGCTTCTCCACAACAACCATAAGTTATCAGGTGCCTATTATGTGGCAGAAACCGTACTCACTAATTTTCGTAAAATGTCTCATTTTATCCATATAATATTCTCATGAGGGAGGCTGACCCAAGCTCAGAAAGGTGATTTTCTTGAAATGTCTGTACATGCTGGACTACAGTAGAAGTGCTTAGAAAGCAGTGCTACCTTGAGACTGAACACTTTCTGAAGCATTTTTCAGCCTCTGCATAAATCAAATTTGTTATGCAAATCTACTTTGTCAATCAGCTATGCATGTTAATTTTTTGATGTTAATAAGCACATCTAATTTTTGATGTTAATAAGCAATGTGATCCTAAAATGTCCAGCTGCCATTTTTATATGCATAGCAATATTCTAAATGCAAAAGCAAAAACTAAATTTATAAAAAGACTTTATTTAAAAATTATTTCTATTTTGTCATTAAATTACTAAATTTTACTGAAGGCTTTCTATTAGAATTAAAATTCATTTTGCAGAAGCCTCTCTCCTTAGGAACTTCACAACTAAAAAGTGAAAATTTGAAAGCTTTAGGTTTTCAGTGATAAAAGTGATTTGTTGAATTATATGGCAATAATCACTCTTATAAATCCTACTATGAGATCAGTCAGCCATGTGCTGCCCTTTAAAAGAAACCAAAACTGCTGACAGATGTCTGCAAGCTATCAGGCAATAAGATTTTTATCAAATTATGCCCTTTTGCTTTTGGCTCTGAAACTGGTTGCAGAGTCAACCTAAAGAAATGTGCGAGAGTAATATTCAACCAATAGCTGGCCTTATAATGTACTGCAGTTCTTCCTGAGAACATTGTGGGGTGAAAAAGAAATGCTTACATTTTTTTTTTCTGTTATGTAAGGCAAAGGAAATGAGTCTAAACATGAATCTGTTTTGGGTTAGCCCAGCTATCACAATTATGTTTACAGTAAACTAGTGAAGATTAGCAATTACAAAGAGACTATGTTGGGATGTGTTGGAATTATCAATAAAGCTTGAAAGGGTTTCAATTAACTTTACATTTCTTTTTTTTTTTTTTTGATTTTTAAAAATTAACATATAATGCATCATTTGTTTCAGGAGTACAGGTGTGTGATTCATCAGTCTTACACAATTCACAGCACTCACCACAGCACATACCCTCCCCAATGTCCCTCACCCAGTCACCCCATTCCCCCTGCCCCCACCCTGCCCCAGCCAGCAACCCTCAGTTTGTTTCCTGAGATTAAGAGTCTCTTATGGTTTGTCTCTCTCTCTAGTTTCATCTTGATTAACTTTACATTTATGTGACACAAATAAGCCTCGGTGGTTTTTAGTATCAGATAGTTACTATCAAATTTTGTTTAAACAGTACACTAGAAATCATACATGTTATCATCTAGATTAAAGAAATATAGAGAGATATTTACCATGTGTAAATATAAAGAACAAAGTGTCATAATACTAGCATATTTATTTTATGTGACATTTGGTTGGCAAACTAATCCTGATATGTCCATTCTTTATTACTGGTCCATGACAATATAGGTAAAGAAACTGAAAGTAAGCATTTAAGAAATGGCTCTTCCTGGATCTCTAACCACTGACTTCCAGACTGGAAAGACATCATTTTTTCCCCTGGTTCTGTCCTTAAATCTGAACTAGAATTATACCATTGACTCTCCTGCTGCTCCAACTCACCCTGCTGATCTTGGGACTACAGCCTCCATAATTGCATGAGCCAATTCCTTACAATAAGTATCTTTATATGTAAAAAAAAAAAGGAAGGAAAGAGAGAATTTGTATTATAAATAAATGTGTAATAAATACCACACTTAGAATGGATGTAGGCTATGTTGGGATAACATGGCAGCTTTCATGTCAAAACGCTCAAATACTTTAAGAGATGTACTTTTCGTGAGGCTTAAACTTCAGCCACTTGTTATTGTTTCTTTATAATCTCAGATGGGGCATTCTACTCATGATGGGTCGACGAAACCTTTGGGCTTCATAAAAGTACATTTAGAGAAAAAATGAGAAAACCCTATTTCTTAGAGTAAAAAAAAGTTAGGCAGTGAGAGCAGATATCACAAGCACTGACTACATGGATGAAGGGAATCCAAGCAACTAGAATGGCTTTCTGAGCTGAACTGAGGGAGGAATAGAGAGAGCTGACCTATCCCCTCCATCCTTCTCTCTGCCTTCCTTTCAGCAAGGGCTTGCTGTGCAACAGGGTTCAAGCCAATAAGGTATAAGCAGAAGCCTGTTAGGTTTTTTTCTAGGAGAGCTTTTGCTTTCTTTACCGAAGGGAAAGAAGCGGCTCATGCCTATTCTTTGCCCTCTACGTGCAGATTTAAACAAGTCTAGAACTGTGGCAATCACCTTTCATCTAAGAGAGAAGGGCCCAGGGACTTGTAGAGCTGAATGCCCTGAGATCATTGAGCCTCTACACCAACACCTATAACAATTTGCTTGTTATAGAACAAAAATAACTCCTACTTGTTTACACTTCTCTTCACCAAATACTCTACTATTTGTCCCTGAGTGAATTCCCTTCTGATCCTAGGGTACAATAATCTCAAGAAGAAAATTTAGGGAACATACGGAGACAGAAATGGATCCACTTGTGGTCAAGCCTAAGCTCAGATAGTCGCAACTGCAAAATATGGAGTATATGCTTGGATTTTCAAACTGAGAGAAGAACATCTAGAAGTGTAAGGAAATGTTTTTAAAAGAGGAGGAAGAGTAAAACTGAAGATTGCCACCAATCTGCTATACTAGCAAAATATCCAAAAGTTACAGTCATTTATTCCTCTAGCAAGTATTTGAGTATTTACTATATGCCAGATACTTAATGGCTATGATCTCTTGTAGAGTTCTTAATAGTTTAGGATAGAAGAAATTTACAATTGATGGTCACAATAATAAAATTACTTAATTTTTAAAGTATATATTATATTCATTTTTTTTCCAAAATCTCTGTATAGAAATTTGGAAGGAATCTGGACAATGGATCTAGTATTTATGCCCATGATTCTGGAATCTTGTAAAGAGATCAGCTCCTTAAAATGGCTAAAATGAAAAGCAAGTAGGAAAATCTCAGACTCCATGGGAGCACTTGATTCAGTCTTAGTCTGATATGCCACACTGAAACACATATATCTTGTAAAGCCGTATCCTTACAGCTTATACAATTATGTAGCAGCTGTGAAAAGATTAAAGGTAAAAAACAAAAGCAAAAATTACTAGTCTTTTGATTCAAGGGTTTACAGAATTTTTCATCTTTATTATGAGATACATATACCAAAGGCACATATCTATCATCTTGTAGCACTTACATTGAACAGAAGAAAGAATTGCAAGAAATGCTCATTATTTTTTAATCTTGGTTGTATAATACACACATTAGTCTATCTTAAATAGTCTGTTAATTATTCACCTGTATGTTAGATTGCACTCTCTAAAAAGGCAAGGACCACATTTGGATGCCCGGCTTACTCCCAGAAGCACTGGTATATTTACTTTTAAAATGAGGAAACTGATTATCCGTAGTCTCAAAAACATAAGACTAAGAAAGTGACTAAATTCTTGATAACTACAGAGCTTATTACGTAGTTTAAAATATATCTGGAATCTTCAGTGTTATTTTCCTCCCTTCTTTTTTTTTTCACAGCCAGCAAAATGCAGAAAGGAGAAAGAGATAAACTGTCAGTTCATTTTACTCCATGATCAATTTAGTAGAAAATATACAGAAGATTAAAGACCATGCAAGGTCTTAGATAACATAGGGTTTTAAATCATTGATACATTTCCTGTTCTCAGTGAGTTTGTGTGTGTATAAGGGGTATGTGTGTGTTGGTGGTGGGTAGAATTCAATAGCATGTTGTTGTGGTTTTAGGGGCCATCTGAAAATATACTTCAAGTCTCTGTGATGCAAGAGGCAGGGAAGTGAGGGAAGCTTTCAGTCATAACCTTGACTAGATCAGAATCATCTTTTAGGCACTTCCTATTGTTTATACTTTAATACAAAATTTAAACCCATCTGCTTGATTGCTGGATACTTGCCTGGACTAGAATATACAACTTTACATCTTGTGAAAGTGATGGCGGCAGAGGATTACAAGACTTTTTGTTTTATGAAATTTAAAATTAGATGTGTGAAAAAAAGAAGTAAAAGTGGAGGAAGGAAAGATGAAGTATGTGGAGCTAAAACCGGGCTCTAGCAATTCTTACGCCCTTTCTAAAGAGTGTCTATGAGTGGAGCAGTTTTCTGTGCTCCTCCATTCTGTCTCCTCACCGTGTTCATATAGCAGGATTGGTAATCACCCGAGTGAGGAAATGAGAAAAGAGATGGCTTATAAAACAGGAAGCTATGTTAAAACCTCCCTTGGGATCACCTTGACAGAGAAAAGCATGTTGTATTTTCTGCCATGTCAAATCGGAGGCCTCTATTTTGTACCATTACCTTTAGCCAAGAGGTATGACCTCCCTTCTCTCTATTCATTATACCATGTTCAACTGACATGCTTGTCAGGCTGGTACAATGGAGAGAGATGTGATATAAGTCACAAATTTAAGATATAAAAAATCATATTTTTCTCATTTTAGATATTCCTTTGTTACCTCTGCTCACGTTTATTGTTTTTCCTCTTTCTCAGGTGTTCTCTTGTGAACCTATATTCTGATTGTTGCTAGTTAAATGCCTTTCAAACAATACTTAGAGGTCATTTATAATAAAATTATTTCTAAATTTAGTTGGAAACATAAACTAATGCTAAGTAAATAAAATTGGCCAGTAACTATCCAATTACTTTCAGGTAGTACAGAATACGTATATTTTTAATAAAACTGATAACTAAAGCAATCAACTGTGACTTGAACTGAGAGAGAACACAAATTTTTTAATGAAATTCATTCAAATGAAGGGTTGAAGGATACAGAATATTATGTGTATAGCTTTATATTTTCCCGTAGTATTTATCCAGGAGGAGTTCTTTAAAATTGACAGATTCTTTCTGGATAACTGCTAACGCAGAGTGGCCTACTAATATCTGAACTATTCCAACACCAATTATGCACTTTTCTGAAAAATAACAATAAATACAAACAAATTCTAGGCACATGAAACCACTTCTTTTCAGTCATAATGTTCCTTATAATTTCAAATTAAGTTGAAATTGAAATATTGCAGTTTAATGTGGTTGACAATTATTACCAGTTGGCTTACTGATGCTGATAAACCCAGAGTCACAAGTGCTTGTGAACATTTTGTAATAGTTATAGTCCATGAGACAGCTTCCTGTAGCCATGAATACACCCAAGCACACTTATAATATCCCATGCTCTGATGGCATTGTCTATTAGATTAATTTTATTTTGCCTCTTAAGTTATATAGAGCCATCTTTGTTGGTTATATAATAAACAACTCAGTTTAGAGGGCATGGAAAGAAGTGAAGACAAGAGAGGCCATTTTATGGAGAAAGGTGTGTTGACATCATGGAGGAGTTCTTTGTGGAAGAGGAATTTCTCCTCTGGGAAAAGAGGTGGTTACAAACAGATGGTCTTTGCTAAGTAAAATTGACAGGTCTACAGGTAATGAGTTGCTTCTAAAAAAGAGGCAGTTTTTCCACTGGGGTTTCAGCACTATGGGACCTAATTATTCCTGACATATTGCCCATTTCATATGCTCACAATATTATGACCAAATAGGAAAAATAATTATACAAACTGTTAGCAGAAAACTCAATGGAAACAATGCAGGCTGTAAAAACATTACCAGAGAATGGATTCTTTTTGAACACAGGTCCATCTGTTCTTTCTAATTTTGCAAGTGGCGAAGGCCAAGTAATATTACAACAAATTTCTAGGGATGAGATATTTTTTTTTCCTTGTACCTTTAACTTTGGTTTTACTAAAGTTTACTTTCTAGAAGTAAACAAGCGATTGGAGCTTAGAATATTTTTCACCATTCAGATTCCATGGCTGTAAGGTCTTGTCCCAGACACATACATTATTTGTTTTGATGGAAGCTTAAAAAGATCTGCATGTCGGTCATTTTTGTTTTTAAATAAATGTTCATTAGTCAAATGAAAACTTTATAAGCATTTCACATATGGCAGACATAGCTGTGTTTTTATTTACATATTATATATAATAAACATATTTCAAGAAAGACTTTTGGAAGAATATATTTCCAGATAATCTCTTGTTCATAAAAATCATCAGAATATTTGTGTAGGAATGTCGAACTTCAGATACTAGTTATTAGAAGTTAGAAATATTACTTTAATATTAAACAGTGTGTACTATAAAACAAACTTAGTTGCTTGTGCCCATGTGACATACCTGTAAGATATTTTTTAGTAAGAGATTTTCACACATAGCTCATGTGAATCAGCCTCATGACTTTGCAGGCATTTAAAAGCACTGTGGACTTAAGGATCACCCTGAAATTCATTTTTTTTTTTTATTCAATGCTACTCATTCAAATAATTTCTTAATTTTATTTTTGGTTAGCAAGTTCTAGCTCTGGGATAAACACACGCATCCAGATGTTCCTTCAGCACAAGAGTGCTGAACCAAGACCATATTATTTTTCGTTCAACCACCTGTGTATTAGCATCTGTTTCCAATTTTATATATGCAGTTTTCTACATTGATTACCATCACTTTCATTATTTTACAAACTATATAATGTAGCAACCACAAGACTCTTACCTCCCAATTTTCTAGACTAATTATAAAAATATACCATTGTTTGCAGGTATATAATATCTTCTGCCTAAAGAAAGATAATTCTGGGGCACCTAGGTGGCTCAGTGGGTTAAGCCTCTGCCCTTGGCTCAGGTCATGATCTCAGGGTCCTGGGATTGAGCCCCACATTGGGCTCTCTGCTTGGCAGGGAGCCTGCTTCCCCCTCTCTCTCTGCCTGCCTCTCTGCTTACTTGTGATCTCTCTCTCTGTCAAATGGATAAATAAAATCTTTAAAAAAAAAAAGACAATTCAAACAAGAACTTTTTATTCCAAAAATAGCCTCATTAGATGTAATTATATTACAATGAATAACATTTTTAAAAATAAGATTTTTATGAGTAACAAAAGTTAGATATAACTATTATAAGAAATTTAGAAAAGATAACCACCTAGATTTCTCCTTAGTTTCTTCTGTATGTTTGTGTATGCCAATATATATACTTAATACTTAAATATATATACTTAAGAATATATGCTATACATTTACTTTATATATATATATACATAATGATATGTATATGTATTTTACAAAATTGAGAGACACATATCTATCCTGCTGTTTTTTTATTTAAAATTTATCTTGAATATTTCTGTATAATTAGGAATTATTGTTAAGTCAGAAGATATTTCTGTTTACAGGAAGAAGCTCATGGTTTTGTCAATTATTGTGAAACTTCCTTGTAATGTTAATTTGACACTAGCAGAAGTATCAATACTCAATAAACCACAATACTAATATTCAGTCATACTATAAAAACACCAGCACAAACTGGAAAGCAAATATAATAACTTTTATAAGCAGCTTTCTTTTTTGACATAAGACCTCCTTTGACATCATTCTTACTGAGTGCCCAATGATCTGACCTCTGAGGTACATAAACTTCTATTTCTCCTTAGGACAGTCTAAGTGAGGAGCTCTGAAGTTGAAGGATTAATGTCTTCGTGCTTTAGATTTTGCAATAATGATGACAAACTTTATAATCTAATTGTATGTAAACTTAATTATTATATACAAATGTCTTGAGCCACAGATAGTCTAGAATTCTCTCCGCCTTAGTCAAGTCTATTTCAGCATAAAATTCACCACAGAGTGGTTCCATAAACATTTATTGTACACCTAGAATAAGCCAGGGTATGTCAGAGATGTGGAACACAAGGGTGTGCAAGTATCCTTTTCTCCAGGAATTCGGTCCTGCAAGGGAGTTGCCAGAGGAAACAAAAATTAATGCTAATGCAATTTGATAAGCAATAGAAATCTGTACAAAGTGCAAGAACACAGATGAGGAAGCAATTTATTCTGCCTGAGGGTTGGAGTTGAGGAGTAGAAGTGAGAGAGTGGTATTAGAAAAAAAGTACTATATGAATAGAACATTAAAGAATGAATAAGGATTTTCCAGGCAGAAAGGGGGAAGGCAGGAATCCAAAGGGCAAAGATGTAGAGCCCTTAGAGTGCCTACAATCTAAAGAAATGGCTGTAGAACAGTAGTTCCCATCAAGGATTTTTAAGAACGGAACTGTTATGATCAGGTCAGTCTTTTGAAAATCATTTCTAGCTGGGAGGGGCATGTGCAGTTATTTCTCAAGCAAAATAGCACTTAATGATACTCCATATGTTAAGAAAAAAAAGTTAAAGAAAATTCAAGGGTTTTGAGCTCAGGCAATGGTATAGATGATGCTCCTTTCTACAGGCAATAGGATATATGTGTTCAATAGGACAATAACTTCATATCCCTTGACAAGAAAGATTGTTCTAGTTTTTATATAAATGTAACAAACTAACATACTCAGAGTTGCCATTAACAGAGTCTCATTCCAAATATTAACATTGAAATGAGACCTTAATTAATTTTCTAATAATTGTTTCATATTTATGAGCATTCCTGGAATTAGGGTTTAGCTCTAATTACAGACAAATAAGAGATACTCCACAAATAGAAATTTAAAGAAACCAATAAGCTAGCATAAAATTCTAACTCCAGTGATCTGCTAATAATGTCTAGAAAAACCACTTTAACTTCAAAGAAAAAAATGTTTTTTTGTAAAGAACTCTTTTAGAAAAAAAAACATATGTATAAACACACACACACACACATACACACACAGTAAGTCCTACTAGAGTGTCTCACGGGAAAGTACGCCAGCCTGGGAAGCTTTTAAAAAAATTGACCATTACTGTACTTCTATTGTTATATCAGACACTTGAAGAAAGAGTGAGAGGAAGATTGTCTTATTGAGCTCCCAACTGTACATTCTTTGGACTCAAAGGAAAAGGAAAAGAATCTTTTTGTTAGCTTACCTTTTAAAAATCTACAAAATTATAGGGTTATTTCCCTTTCTTTGTGCACAGACAGAGCAGCAATTTGCTGAAATAAACTTTTGAAAGACAACTTAGTAGACTATTTGGAGAATTACAACTACAGGGTAGAGTGAACTGATTAGAGGGGTATATTAAGATCTGCTTGAAGGATTTTTTCATTGTAATTTTTAGTCTCTACAGGTCTATCCTGTAATTCTCAAACCGTGTCTTCATTTTTAGAGATAACTATCTATAGTAATTCTAACCCTAGTAATACTTTTTTTAAAAAAAAAATCAACAGCTTCCTATCCCATAGAGTATCTTAACATTTATTCACTTAGATATTGTTCGTTTGGATTTATTTCTTCCCATAGTTCTTTGGCGGGGAGTGGGGGTAAATGTTATATTTGAATACACTGCCATAAAAAAATCCTTTAATGTATAGTCTGTATGTATAATCTGGAGGGACCCTAGAAGCACAGGTTAAAAAATGTATTTCTTAATGGAATACAAAGGAGTATATTCAGATATCTCCTTGGCAAATTGTAACTTTATTTACAAACAGTAATAATATTTTTTATTATGAAATATTCCAAGGAAACCACAACACTTAAAATGATGAATGTATTAACTCTCATTGCTGTTTCACCATAACTCCCCAGTTAGTTTCCATTGGTTGAAACCCCAGAATCCCCACACCCAAACACCATTGCCTCACATGACAGAAAAATGTCCTTGCCTGCACATTTATTTATTTTTAAAGGTTTTATTTATTTATTTGAGAGAGAGAAGGAGAGAGCACAAGCAGAGGAGGGGCAGAGGTGGAGGGAAAAGCAGACTCTCCGCTGAGCAGGATGCCTGACATGGGGCTTGATCCCAGGACCCTGGGATCATGACCTGAGCCAAAGACAGATGCTTAACCAACTAAGCCATCCTGGTGTCCCATCTCACCTGCACATTTACACAAAGAGCAACTTAGTTTCTGAGAGTTCATAATTTTATCTAAGGTCATTGAACTGTAACAAAAATGGAGAAGGATTTTGTAACTGATAGATTATGAAGTCTTTTAATGGATTTTGATATTGATTTATCAGTTATTTCTACTTGCTGTTTAGATCAGAAACTGTTACTTGCCTTTCAATTTACTGAACTAAAAGTGGTCTGAAACATCTGATTTTTTAAAAAAGCATATATATTATTTAATCTTCCTGTCCTCTATTATCCCTTCATCTGACAATGCCTGTATGTTGTCTTGGCTTTGGGAATCTTCCTGTTTTCCATTGAATATAATCTTGGAGAGCTGTTAATCAAAGCACCCCACTCTCTACTATCCACAGGGAGGGAAAGTGATGTTCTTTCTCTCAAAGATTCTTTCTGAAACTTGACTGAATCAACACCTGGGCTGAGAGTGGCTGGAGCCATCTCGTTGGCAGTATTCTGAAGACCATGCCCATTAATCTAATTTCTATTATCTCCATAGCTTCTTGGATTCCAGTATTTTCTCAGGCCTGGCTGTTCAGTTTAAGCTTTCTTTTGGATCCTGCAAACCACATCATGTTCTTCTAATTAACTCCTTAAACTAAATTAGCAGGTTAAGTTTCCATTGATTGCAAAAATAGTAACTGACACAATGTGGGGGCAACTGTTGGTTCTCCACCAGATTTAGAACCTATTCCATAGAGTAAAATTGTTGGAGGAAAATGATTCTATGTCAGAATTACAATTCTCAGTTCCCCTTGTATCTACGTAGGTCCATGTATCTGGTTAGCTGAATGAAGTGAACATTTATTGAAGGCCTTTGGCCCTAGTAGTAGAAAAGATTTATTGTTTATGTCTGCAAGGATGAATAAGAAGCATGTTTTTCTTCTCTTTCCTTCTCTTGTCTACTGGCTAGATGTTGATACTCAGAGTGACCTTTGAAACTATGTGGTGAAAAGAGAAGGAGCCTTTGCCAGCCTGGGCCATGGCCGCATGTAGTAGAGCCCTCCTCACTTTGGACTGATGTGAGTCAAAAGTCAACGTTTTTGTGCTTAGCCACTGATTTTTGGGGTTGATTTTTTTCTCCATGTGCTATCTACTCCTTGCTACTAATACTGCAAGTAACATTAACTGAACTTTTTCAACATTAATAATTTTTCACTTATAATATTGATTGATCTCAAGGAACTTTAGTAACTATTGATACACTGGCATCAGTTGCAAATCAATATCTTTAAGCCTGATTCTTTAGTCATTTATGGAACTGCTGAATCTATAGGACAAAATAAAATCTTTTTACAACATAAGAATAGAGATAATTTGCTGGTATACTTTGTCAGGGCAAGGAACCAAAATTCTCCTTTAAAAGTGGAGTAAAGGGGGGCGCCTGGGTGGCTCAGTGGGTTAAAGCCTCTGCCTTCGGCTCAGGTCATGATCTCAGGGTCCTGGGATAGAGCCCCGCATCGGGCTCCCTGCTCAGCAGGGAGGCTGCTTCCTCCTCTCTCTCTCTCTCTCTCTGCCTGCCTCTCTGCCTACTTGTGATCTCTTTCTCTCTCTGTCAAATAAATAAATAAAATAAAATAAAAGTGGAGTAAAGGTATTAAAATATGCTTAAATTTAAACTTTAAAACAGCTTAATGAGTGATTTTCAGAAATCATCTCAAAAGCTTGCAAAAAAGCACTGATAATGACTAGGGTCAAAGACTCTCAAGAAATGTTTTCTGTGTAGTTATCAATCAACAAATGTTTCTTTAAATTCAAGTGTCTATAAAGCAAATGCAAAAACAAAACAAAACAAAACAACCAACTCACCAAAGGAACAAAATATATTTTGTAAATTAGAGACAAGTATGCTGAACAGGAGAGCTTTGACATTCTAGGCCACCCAGAAACAACTTACTGCAATGTAAAGAAGCCTGTACTTGGCCTTTCAGGTTTTTACCGTCATGAAAATTGTACTGATCTTGGAAAAAATCTCATTGACTCGAGTTTACAGGACTAAGAAGTCACAAAATATTGGGGTTCTGTGAGGTGTTCTTGGAGATAAAAGCAGAATTTCAATGTTCTGATCCTAGACACCTTTCAGGAAGTCCTATACCTATCCTCATTTTTTTGTCCTAGGGCCAAAGGAGAGCCTGCCCAGGATCTTTGATGATGCTATTGTGATTGGAATTATGAAGTTCTAGGGATGAAGGTGGTAGGAGTTTTTAATTTCTAATGTCATGGAGAAAGGGATAGAATTCCATCACAGTCCTTTCCCAGTGAACTGGCTCTTAGAATTTGCAAAGGCAGATTAATTCAAGGGCAAAGGCAATAAGACCAAAGAGGGTACAGCAACATGTAATGTAATCACATTCACTGTTTTAAACCACAGGATATAATCATGAGCTTATAGCATGACACTTCTATTTCACACATCCAATTGACTTGAAATCAATCGATACTTGTGATATCCTGAAGATAGGCAGTCTGGATAGCATAAATAGAACGTTTATTTTATGACAACCCTGTTTGCTAAACCACAGGTTTTTATTACCTTCTCTGAATGAAAATAACATTCCTTTTTATGTATATATAACAGAGCAAGGAACACGAGGCAACAGAAACTGCTAAGCTGTTGAACTTCAAGGGCTGCTTTCAGAAAGGGAAGGATATGATGACCTTCACAAAGATTTTAGTATCTAACCGATTGTCTGCAGGAGCAAGCTAATCAGTAGGGAAAGCTCTTGTATTTAAGCCAGACACTGGATAGACCTGCAGCATTGGAAAATAAATATATATATTCACACAGGCATACCCCTCTCCCACAGAAGACATTTCTCTTTTTTGATCACAGAAAAGTCATTTGAATTGAGATTTTTGCTATTTGAATCTATCTGAAATAACAACAACATAATGGATATGGAGTCATCTGGAATAAAACATTATTTATATGGTTTCGTTTGAAGTCTAGCAAAGTGTAATATTTTTAAATCAAAGAAAAATATCTTTGATCGAACTCACACAGGAGAGACAGGTCACTGTCCAGCTAAGTCCAACTAGGTGAGCAGACCACCAAATAGTTCACTCATATTTTTCACTGTTTTGCTGGCAGAAATCATGCCATTTCCCCCGTTTTATGGCCAGGATAATTAACTTGCTCATCACCAAGTTGGCTGGCTTAATAATACAATCCTGGCTCTAACCCCTTTAAGGATATTTTCCAGGCAAATGATACCAAATTTAACTGCGGTTTCAGACAAAATTAACAAGTCAGTGTAACGAGGCTCCCAATCATTTTAGAGAACTTTCTAATGTTGCATATATGTTTTTGAGAAGAGAATATTTAATACTATACTATATGCTAGACAAAAGCAGTTTCTATTCAATAGCTGTCCATCTTCTTATACTCAGGGGAGAGCAGCATTTCTCTCCAAAAAATGAAGAGAGTATCACTAGGGCTAATCTCTTCAAAGTGCTTAGAGCTCAAAGCAATTGCCTACAGTTGTAAAGAGTCCCCACCCTCATTATCTCAGCAAAAGAAAAATGACCAAAATGTAAAATACTGTCTGGCCCTTGAGACAGAAATGCTCAAAAGAAAGTTAAAATAAACATTCATCAACTCACTTCTGAATTAAACACTTTGAAATTTAATTTACTTCTTTAGAATAGAAGAGTCAAATTATGAACCCATTCTTTCTTGATACAAAATGAGGAGTTAAAGTGGAACAAAATTAAACTATATTGGTCTGCATCAAAAAAATAGATTGATTTACATCTCAGATACTAGTATAGTCCAAGAAATAATGACTTTTACAATGTAATCAGACATGCCCAAGGATTATCAAATTATGAGTTACATGATACAACTAGGTTTTTTCCTACACATCTTATTTCATATGACAATTTACTCAATGTTCTAACCTACAAAAAGAACTTTCTGGAAGCCACTAATAGAAAAAATTGGAACACATCTTACAAAACCATGATTATTTAGTTTTAAAGTGACGTAAAATGTGCAATGTACCCTAAAGGCATAATTATTCTGGTGAAATAGCTGCATTTGGTGTAACAACACTTGCTCAGGCTGACTTGTCATAGTTTCCCATGATTTTCATTTCTCACCAGCAGCAACACATCGTTTAGAAGTTTGTTGATAACTGAGTCTAGACCTACCTGGGGAGCTCATTTCCCTTTATTCTCAGGCAATTCACCCAGCATAACTTTCCTTAGCCAAACACCCTCACGAGCCACACAGAGTAAATATTAAAGAGGCAAATCAAGCTGCCACTCACAATATAAACTTGATACAAAGGATTACCAGCATGAGGAAAGATGAATATGCATCTTGAGATGCTGTAGACACTGGCCTAGGAGATCTACTAGATTAGGATTTTCCAA
The DNA here is from genome assembly GCA_002007465.1 of Ailurus styani. Lineage (NCBI taxonomy): Eukaryota > Metazoa > Chordata > Mammalia > Carnivora > Ailuridae > Ailurus > Ailurus styani. Next base: position 35,837 of record LNAC01000226.1, read on the forward strand.
AATGCAGCTTGAAACCAATAATTGGGTCATAAAAAGTAATGTGATACAGTGTTGAAAATGGTATACAATGTATATCATATAAAATGACAAATATATAATCTATATTACATGTGTGTTTATATATGTGTGTACACACACATAATGTATGTTTAAGATTGTACTATAGGGTTGCGATATAAAAATTGGTTTCCTACTGTGGGTTGTCTTTAAAATAAAGTTCTAAAGCCTCTGCTTTAGCTAAAAATCTTTCTGATGCTTTGTTTTCCCCTTTCCAATCCAAAGCAACGTTCCCCCAGTCTCCCCCCAAAATTTCAGGAGGAGATACTCTCTGCCTCCTGAGTTACTTTCATATTGCTCAGTTAGAGTCATTCTCCTACTACCTAGTTCCTTTTCTTTCCCTTTGCCTTCCTTCCTTCCCTCGCCGAATCCACACGTTGGCAGCCATGTGCGCAAGGGAAAAGACACTACTGTTTGATATACAAGTAATTATTCCCCTTTTAAGGGCCTCATAATGAGATGTACACTCAACCCAGTCGTGGGCCAAAAGACATGAAGGAAGTCTACTTGGGACTTTAAGAAACAGTGTTCTCTCTTCTGGGAACCACAGGAAGAGACTGTCTCATCACTTCCCCTGCTTGTTTCCTTCTTGCAATATGATCTACAGAGATGCAAGAGTCCTCTTACTGCCAGCACTGAGGATGGCAGAACAGAGGGAAAGAAAGAACCTGATTCCTTGAAAACACCTTAGATTTGCTCAATCACCCAAAACTGAAATCAGTCCTACCTGTGGACTTTCTCTTAGGTGAGACAGTAAGATTCCTTTTTGTCAGTTTCACTTGGGGTTTCTCATACTTATAGCCAAGGGCATCTTAACTAACACGTTAATCAATGAACAAGAATAATTAAGAACTCTTAGAAAAACAACGTTAATTAAAAGGTACTTAAATTACCTAATATTAAAACATATTATAAATAAACACCATTAACATAGAGTACAACTAGCAAATTAATTGAAAGAAAAATTAATGGAGTGGAGTATATGGTCTACTAACATCGACCATATGTAAAGTTTATTATATATTACACAGTATACATAGTAAAGACAGCATCACAAACACTATCATATTTCACCTAAATGGGCCAGGACATATGCTTGAGATTGCATTTTGTCACATATATCCAATTCATCAGCAGATTCTATTGACTCTATTTTCAAATATATCATGGTGTTTTAAGTTTCTCAGTTGTCATCGAGGTCCATTGGCATAAACAGGGTGTGGAAGGGCGAATGGAACAGTTTGCCTTTTGGGGGACAAGTGTTTAATCACTGATGTTTAGAATTACTGTAATTATGGTAGTAATAAAAAGCAGATCATCTTTATGATGGTTTTGTTACCTTTAAATTCTCTGCAGAAAATGAACCCCATTGCTGTCTGAAAGCTCCACTGCCTTGGTCTAAACTATGTTTAATTCTGTGTCTTAACAGGAACAACTTCACTGTTCCCTCTGCTTCCACTCTTGCCCTGAATAGAGTGTTTGTCTACAGTAGTTGCTAACTATTCTTTCTTTCTTTATTTTTATTTATTTTATTTTTTTTTTTTTAAAGATTTTATTTATTTATTTCACAGCGGGAGAGAGATCACAAGGAGGCAGAGAGGCAGGCAGAGAGAGAGAGAGGGGGAAGCAGGCTCCCTGCCAAGCAGAGAGCCCGATGTGGGCCTCGATCCCAGGACCCTGAGATCATGACCTGGGCCGAAAGCAGAGGCTTTAACCCACTGAGCCACCCAGGCGCCCTGNATTTTGTTTATTTATCTGACAGAGAGAGAGAGAGAAAGAAAGAGAGAGAGAGCACAAGCATGGGGAGCAGCAGAGGGAGAGGGAGAAGCAGGGTCTCCGCTGAGCAGGGAGCCCAATGTGGGGCTCCATCCCAGGACCCTGGGATCATGACCTGAGTTGAAGGCAGATGCTTAACCAACTGAGCTATCAGGCACCCCAAAGATTTTATTCATTTGTCAGTGAGAGAGAGAGAGAGCATAAGCAGGGGGAGCTGCAGCCAGAGGGAGAAGCAGGCTCCCTGCTGAGCAAGAAGCCTGATGTGGGACTTGATCCTGGGACCCTGGGATCATGACCTGAGCTAAAGGCAAATGTTTAACTGACTGAGCCACCCAGGTATCCCACGTCAACTACTTTTTGTTTGTTCATTTGTTCCAATGAAAATCAAGTTCCATTACTTCACTGTTTAAAATGGTCCAGTCTTTATGTCACAGATAATATTTAGCCTCTTCACCATGGCCTGGGGGGAGTTTCATAACCTAGCTCCAGCTCATCTCTCTAAAGTTATTTCATGCCAATCTCTGCCTTTTTCATTCTGCTCTAGTCACATGGATATCTTTGATCTTACTGTAACCCAAGGTCTGCCCTTGGAACCCTCTCCCCAGAATGGTTTTTCCCAAGACTTGTGTGTGATTTACATCCTTAATTCATGAAGGTTGCTCTTTTTCAGAGGTCTTGCCTGAATATCTTACCTGAAATATCAACTCTGTGCACCCATTCACTCTATACACTTAGCATAGCTTTATTTTTCTTATACGATTTATGCATGTCTTGTATATGTTTCGGTATGTGTTGTGCATGTGTGTGTGAGAGAGACAGAGATAGAGACAGTCAGAAACAGACAGAGACTTATTTTCTTCTCCTGTTAGAATACAAACATGGGAGGATGGAGACTTAAGCCTTTTTATCATGTTGATATGGATTATCTTGTGAATGCTCACAAAAAACATAACAGGTACTGTTTTGTTATCCTCATTTTACAGAGGAGGAAATGTAGGCATAAGAGAGATTAAGGAATGTGCCCAAGGTTAGAGAACTAATAAGTGGTAGAATATGGATTCAAAACCAATCACTGTCACTCTGGAAGCTATTGTTCTTAACTGCTCCACTGCCTCTGTATATAATTAAAATGAAAAAGGCCCAATGTAAAGTGTAAAGTACTGTATTATTAGAACACTGTAGGACATAAGGTTGGTTGGGGGGATCATTAGGATGTAAATATAAAATGTAAAACACTATATATATGTATGTTATTTTTATTATATTTAGTAATATACATAGTAATTTTACATTATACATATACAGTAATTGCACATAGTTTCATAAGAAATATAAAATATTTTAACTCTGATTTGTATGATTTTATATGATTTATTTTTCTTTTATGTAATTTCTATATTGCTTTTTTGAAAATGTCAGCAATAATCACATAAAATATTTAGAATAACAAAAAATACACATCTTAGAAAATAATGCTGCCTGTGGGCATAATAAAAGGAATATAAATAATATTGTGATTTGAGAGCATCAGCAAAGTATCTTTTCTTTTCCCACTCCAATTTGGAACTGCCTGAGGAGTAGACACAAGAATTATAGGGATGGAAATCAAAATATCACCTTTACGTAAATAAAGACACATTTAAGTATATGACACGAATATGCAGCCTCATCAATGTTCCACTAGTTCCTACAATTACTAGAGCCTACCCAAACAGTTACTGACAGAGTCGCAATGACTCAGGCCTCTGCTAGTAGAGTAGTTTGCTGGCAGCAGTGGATGAAAGAACCTGTGTAGTCAGAGGATGGACTTTTCCAAGGAGAGGACAGCTGGAGAAGTTATTCACTGGGACTTGTTCAGTTCCTTCTGAACTCCAGTTAAGCAAACCACCCCTTTCAGAGAGGGAGTGAGGATAGAGGGTAGAGATGGAGTGAAGAGGGGCTATGAATATTCTAGCTCTCTTTCTTCACGCAAAAGTGAAGACTAGGGGATTAAGTGTTAACCTCTCATAAGTATTAATTCCATCTTTAACTTGGTTTCAGATGAATTATCTTTACTTTCGCGTTCTCTCCTTTCCTTTTTGCTCATTTTGGGAGGAGCTGTGTAGGACGTAGGGTTGGATGTAGAAGATCATTAGGCTTAATCTAGCCAACGACAATAAGAAGTTAAAAAGATACCAGCTCTTCATGCTTCCTATCAGTGTTATTTATTTGCATGTTATTTTTTTCTCTTTCATGTATAAGGATGCTTTTACTTTGCCTTCTTTATATTGAAAAATACTTTGTATTTACTTTAGAAAATTCTGAAAATAGGATAGACACCTCACAGAAAATGCCTATACACATTTTGGTGGCTATCATGTCAGGTTTTTCCATGTACACTTATATTAGTTAGGGTCCTTGCAGGAAACACAGAACACATATCCAGAGAGGAATTTTAAAAAGACTTATTAATGAAGAGACTATTTACAGAAGGGGAAAAACAGAGGGGAAAAATTAAGGGAATAAACACTTAAATTAGGAGCACTAGAAAATCATCACCTACACAAGGCTTGAAGAGGCAAAGGGTGGAAATGAGCTAAGCGGTACCTGGTTAAGAACTAGAGCCCCAGAGTAGGACTGCCTGACAGGGGCTATAGTTGCCAACAATGCAGCCATCTTCACAAATGTACCTAAGGTGGGACCAGGAGGAATGCATGTTCCAGTCTCTCCTCCTACCCTCTTCTCTCCTGTCAGTGCCTCTCATTGATCAATTCCAAATAATGGGCAAGTCACTTTCTCAGGGGAATGAAGGATGGCACAGAAGAATACAGAATGAATGAGTGGAGGGACAGAGCCAATAGAGAATGACCTGTCTCTCTCCCTCTCTCCCTCTCTCCCTATCAATCATCTATCTGGATACTGATTGTGAAATCATGTCCTATACTCTGTTTTGTCACTATTTGAATCTTCAACAGCATCGTAAAAATCTACCCTTGTACTTCATTACATACATATTTATGACTTTTTAACAGTCACATGATATTCCATTGTATGAGCTATTTAAGCAAGTCTTAAGCTCACACATTTATTTTCAGATTGTCTTTAGTTATTATCTTTTCATGACTGCTGCTCAAAGATGCCCTTTTTAACTATTTTTGACTATTATTTTATAATTAGTATGAACAATGTTCTCTTTATTTTATCACTCAACACTGAAAATGAGAATCTCTAATAATTTCATCACATGAGAAATCTAATTGACTTTGATCTGTAGCAAATATGGCTTTGTTAACAAAACTTCTACCTTTATTACTGAAAACAGTAGAGCAATATTTTAATCTGGTTGACTGAGACATGATGAGGCTATTGAGTACTACTGTCAACACAATATCATTACAGTATAATCAACTAGTTGTTCTAAACTCCAAAGGTGGGACAAGACTTTCTTACAAGTAGCAATGTTTACTTGGATCTACAACTTCAGGAAGGAAAAAAAAAAAACCAAAACAGAAAAGTTACAGGATATTTTGGGTCTAGGCAGAATGGAGGTGACAAATCTAGAAATATAACTGAGTCCCAGTGTCTCAAAACAAGCTGGAGGTCAACTATGGAAGACAAACAAAATTAGTGTAAAACATTTTAAAATAAAAGTCATTTTTATTCATGAAAAACCCATAGGACTAAGCATTAGAAGATATGCTAGTGAAATTAATGATATTAAAATTGATGAAGTATCATACAGATATAAGATATTATTCTAATAGTCCTCTTATGTTGAGATGAGGTCTCTGAGCACAGTGTTCCATTGCTTCATTGTCCAGAATGCATGGCAAAATACTCCAAAATTCTTACTGATATAATTTTTACCCTACAATGAAAACACTTTCCCATGGAAGCTTACAGAGAAGCGAATATCTTCAAGGAGATTCTTAAAAACAAACCAAACCAATTTTATCATAAAATATTGTTGTTAGTCTGATAGTAGTAAAAGTTAAGCACCTCTAAATGTTATTGATGTCAAAATGTCTCTGTATATGTTTTCGCAGCAGGAATAAGGGGCAAATTGTCTATTGATATGAAAGTGGAGGGGAACAAGTCCATGAACTCTCTCTTCCTCAAGAGAACATTTAGCAACACTTACATAAATGTCATGCCTGCTTTTTAAAGAAGAAATTATTGCAAAGGTAACAATAGTTTATCAAATTGCCCATTATCATAATGTCATTAATTGCTGTCTATTAGCAATGTCTGCAGCATTTAGATTTCTGTAATATATAATTGAGTGAGTCTGTGACTTAGATCTCATCTTGTCTTTAGACATAAATAAGATCTTAATTTTGCTATGATTTAATCACCCATAATTAATAGTGAACAATTTACTGATTATTCTTGAACTTGATCAAATATATTGACTTTTAAAAAATGTTTTATTTATTTACTTAATTTACTTTTTTTTAAAGATTATTTATTTATTTGACAGAGAGAGCGAGAGAGCACAAGCAGGCAGAGCGGCAGAGGGAGAGGGAGAAGCAGGCTCCCCGCTGAGCAGGGAACCCGATGTGGGGCTCTATCCCAGGACCCTGAGATCATGACCTGAGCTGAAGGCAGTCACTTAGCCACCTGAGCCACCCAGGTGCCCCTATTTATTTATTTAAGAGAGAAAGAAGGGGGGAGCCGAGGGAGAGGGACAAGCAGACTCCACACTGAGCACAGAGCCCAGCGTGGGGCTCAATCTCATGACTCTGAGATCATGACCTGAGCCTAAAGCAGAAGTCAGATACTTAACCTACTGAGCCACCCAGGTGCCCCTATATTGACTCTTATAACTTTCATGTGTTATTCCCTTTTGGCAAGATTTTAATTGATCTATACCCCATTCTAATGTGCATGCATTCTAAAAATTAAGATAATTTATTATAATAATCTTTTTAAAAAAATAAAGATCAGAGTTTATACCATAACATCTAATACCATCCATGGCTAACACTTTAACCTCATATTTCTCTTCACCTGACCTCACACACAGAAAATATGGTTCTGATGTAGACTTTATACTGCTGTTCTTTCTGCCTGGAATCCTCTTCCTCTTTATAACCACCTAATCTATTTTTTTAATTCCTTCAAATCTAATCACCTCTGAATATCTTCTCTCAAGTAATAGTCCACCTCTTCACTCTCCACTCTCGTCTTAATTTTTTATAGTACTTATCACCACTTGACATATATGTTGGTGTTGATTCTATTAGTTATTTATTTATCATGTCTCTTTCTGTGCCTTCCCACCTAAATAGAATGTAAGTTCCTTGAGAGCAGAAATTATATATATATATATATATATCAAATATGTAAGTATATTTAATTTGTGAGTATATATAATATTCATTGCTCTGTCTCGGCATCTAGAATAGGGGAAAATAAATATTTCTTGAAAGAATTAAGATCATCAAAAAAGACAAGGGCCAGAAAGGTATCAACAAGGCATTGTGATGGTTAATCTTATGTGTCAACTTGGCTAGGCCATGGTACCCATGGTACCCAGTTTTTTATCTGGTGTTTTTTTAAACACCAGCCTAAATGTTACTGTGGGGTATTTTTATATGTGGTTAATATTTAGATCAGTTGACTTTCAGTAAAGCAGATAACCCTCCATAATGTGGGAAGGCCTCATCTAATTAGTGGAAGATTTTAAGAAACAAAGACTAAGGTCCCTGAGAAAAAAGGAATCTGTCTCCATGCTGCCTTTGGACAAGCTGCACACACAGACACACACATGCACACACCCTTATTGACTCTGTTTCTCTGGATACTCCTAATATAAGCATTTTCTATGCAAGCATATTGACATCAAAAAATATCACTATAATAAGTAGATTAAACTCATCATTCCAAAGATACAAATGTCAGATTGAAAAAAAAGCAAAAAAATTAAAAAAAATAAAAACAAAAAATTCCCACAAAAAGATATGAAACATTACAGTATGGAGAGAAAGATTATCAGGGAAGTAAGATTCCCCCCACCCAAAAAAATAGGTTACCAATTTTTATTGTGAGACAAAATAGAACTTAAGGAAAAATCACCATGAAAGTGATGTTATACATTGATAAAAAGAAGACAAGATCAATAAGATAGTGATTATGAATATATGTATCTAAAATACAGCCTCAAAATATATGCAGCAAAAACTAAAAGAATTACAAGGATAAATTAATTAACACTTGTGGTTATAGATTATAATATATTCATCTCAGAAACTGAGAGCTTGAGTAGTCAAAATACAAGAAATGTCACAAATGTTTTAAATAAGCTCAAACTAAGAGTTCCATAAAATGTTTGAACCCACAAAAGATACACATATGTGCATTCTTTTTGGTTACACAAGGAACATAGAACAAACTGTCCATACTAGAGGCTACAGAAGATCAACTAAATAAATGCAAGCCATGCTCTCTAATATAATTTAATACAATTTGAAATTTTGAAAAGGACAACTCTAAAAATCCAGGAAACAGGAAGTCCACTAAATACTTTTGAAAAAGAAGAGCAAAGAGAGTGGCTTCACATTCATATATTAATACTAGAACATCCAGTAATAAACAGAATTGTACCAGCATTGAAAACAATGTTACCAAAAGATTAGAAAAAAAGATTCTGCCTGCAATGCATATGAGGTTGATCTATGAAAGAAATATTTTCATAGATCAGTGAGGTAAGGTTTAAATTGTATCTCTGCTGTTATTAGGAAAACTGTCTTCTAGATAGACAAATTAAGTTGGGTCTTTCACTATGGCCATTGAACTATTGTTCCCTACTACTTGCTTCTTTCTTGTAATAGGATTTAAAATTCCCAGCCAATAACATGAGACATGTTCTTAAACTCTTTAGTATTAGTGTATGTCCCCATCTAAGTGGCTTTGGGCTTAGCTCATAACTTGCTATGAACATACTGTGGACAATAGGATATTGAGCGGATGATATTTGTCATATCCTAAAGAAGATTTAAAAATGATTGCATTGTTTGGTTTTTATTTCCTGCTGTGCTTACTGTTTGAGGATCACAAGTCCCACAGAGGCCCTGGGGTCCAGAATGAGCACACACATGGAGTTCAGCTGAGCCCAGGAAAAATGCATCAGGCCTGAGTTACCTGAAACTCTCTGTAAATGAGCAAAAAGCAAATCCTCCGGAAGATCCTGGTTTTTTTTAATTATTATTATTTGTTTGTTATTATTGCAAGGGAATAATACCTCCTTGCACCTTGAATCAAAGCCCTGAAATGTAAATGTAAGGATAGAAAGAGGAAGATGCAGGAGAGTACTGACCTAGCAGTGGGGAAAATATTTTTAAGTAATTTCCCAAAAGAAGAGAAAATACTAAGATAAAAAGAAAATTGTTTCGATTCCACAAAATTTAGAGATTTCAATTCAATAAAAGATACCACAGATGAAATCAGCAAACTCTTTGGGAGAAATCTACAGTTGAAACCAATGATAGATTAATATACAGATAATTATTACAAAATCATAGGTCCCCAGAGAAAGTAAACTCAGGTGAAACAATGGGCAAAGGCAACTGATTGATTCACAGATGACGAAATATGAAAGACTGAAAAGTATATAAAAAGATGTTCAATATCACTGGTAATTAGGAAAATGCAGGTATACAGTACCTGCTATACTGGAGAATTAGAAAATCAAATAACTTCCTGCCTTAGTCTGTTTGGGCCACCATAACAAAATACTAAGACTGGGTGGTTTAACAACAGAAATCGATTTTCTCACAGTTCAGGAGGCTGGAAGCCCAAGATTAAGGTACTAGCACGGTCAGGTTCCACGGAAGGCTTTCTTCCTGACTTAAAGATACTTTCTCCTGGAGTGCTCACATACCCCTTCCTTGTGCATGTGCATGCCTCTGCTTATTTTTGTTGTTTGCTTATATTTATTTATTTTTTTTATTCTTTGCCCCAGGGGTACAGATCTGCCTCTGCTTATAAGACCACCAAAGCTACCAGATCATGGCACCACACTTATGAACTCATTTAACCTTAACTAACCTCCTAAAAGCTCTGCCTCCAAATACAGTCACATTTGGGGTTAGGGCTTCAACATATGAATTTGGCAGTGGAGGGTGGGGGGACACAATTGAGTCCACAGTACTACTAAATGTTGAAAATGAGATTTCTTGAAGGACAGTAGACTAGTGCAGTGATTCGGAAGAGCAGTGTGGCTGTGCTTATGAAATTAAGGTACACTCTGTGGCATAGCAAGTCCTCTCTAGAGAAACTCTCACAGAAGTCCACCACCAGGACATGCATGAGGATATTTAGTATAGCATATGTTGAAGTAGCAGAAGTTTATAGGAACTTGGATGCTCCTCACTAGTTCAATGGACAAGTAAAATGATAAGATGAATAAAATAGAATAGTATCCAGTAGACAGAACTAATAAACCCGATGACATATCTTAATATGAATAAAACTTAAGAACATAGTATAGAATAAAAAAGCAAGAAACTGAATGGAATGTATAACAAAATATAGTTTTTGGAAATCATAGATATGTGCATTCACAAAATACTTCTACATATTCTTCAAAGATACCTACAAATCTAAGGAAACATATCAAAGACATTTAAAAACTTCCATGGAAGATGGGGGAGAGGGACAGTAGGGAGGGGACATGAAAGGAGAAGAATAATGGAATCTGATCATGATTATTTTATACTGAAAAGTCTGATTATCCCTGCTTTTGGTACTTGAAGAAGAAGAAGACAAAGAAAAGAGAGGATCACATGAATGAAAAGGAGGGAGATAAACAGAGGAAGAGGAAAAAAAATAAAAGACGTAGATGAAAGAGGAAGAAAGGCAGAAGCAGCATAAATGTCCATGGTCACAACTAAATTCTGATAAGGGCGAATGGATCCTCATGCAGCATGGATGAAGGAACGAATCAAACATTAGGGGAGGCACAGCGAAAGGATAACACAAGAAAGAAGCAGTAATCCAAACTTCAAATTAAACCGAGTCCATGAGAATATGGAGAGGTAATTATATCATTAATACTGCTGAGGGCCTGCTTTTTTTCTCCAGATCCATAAACAGCTACAGGATACTATTCTTTACAAATAACACTACGATGGTACCTGTAGTGTATTGTAGGTGGAAGAGTCTGACTTAGAGTTTTCAACGCTCCCAGTTATGACCTGCAGATTCATGTCTATTGGTTCAATTGAATTTGTAAATAGAATCTTGCCTATCTATCATAAATCCCAGAATTTACAACAGTTGCTTGGTAGGTAGTAGGCTTACACTAAATACTTGTCAACTGCACTAAGATAATCTCTACCATTAGACCAACAAAAATACAAGAGAGAGAATGATGAAATATTTGGATAATAGAAGGCATGGCTTGAAATGCATACCTATTATTCCAAGATGTTTATCAAATTCATTATTTCAAAACATTAAAAGAGTACTGATTTTCTTAATACCAATACCACAGTTATATCTTTTTGATTTTTTTCTTTTGATGGAAGAGTACATAGTGAAGGATGTTGCATGAAAGTGAATTTAAACAATTTTAATTTATACTCCTCTTATATTACAAGTAAGAAAAGATACTTATAAGCTCAATCAGATTTGAGTAAATCATATTTGAATATTGTTCAAAATTCAATTTTAGATAAATATAACTGTGAGCTATCACAAGTACTAACTGTGAGGCTCCATCTCCAAGAGTAGCATGCTATTTGTTCTGGGTTGATTTGCACATCTGTTGAACTGCAACTTCTCTTAAAGGATTATCCTATTAAATAGTATCAGCTTGGCAAATTAAAGATGATTATCTATTCAATTTTGTATACACAGTCTATTAAAAAGAAGACAAATTCTTGGGCTACTTGACTTTGGGCCATGAAGTATGTGTATGTTGCAAATTTTAACTGTTTAATTTTAAATCTAATCACTATTATGTGCTGTTAGATTAAAATAACACATTCCTCTTGATACTATAACTGTATGACCCTTAGAAAAATTCAAAAGTCTGATTATGCTTTATTTATTCATACAAATACATTTTTCTTGATTAATATATATGTAAAAATGTCATTAGTCATATTTCAAAATGATCTATGCTAGCATGTACATGTAATTTTTATTACATCTGCAAACATACAGGCATACATAGATAATTATAGGCATTGGGATATATTACTGCCTAGATGATATTAAGATACAGCTTTTCATGTAATTAATTTCTCATACTTGCTACACAGATATAAATCTTTTTGATTTCTTAAATGTGTTGAAAAATAGTTAGGCATTAGCACATTAATTGTAAATGTATATAACCACTGTAAATGTAATATGTGTATAATACTGTAAATCCATTTGAAAAAATGCTTCTCACACTAATACTACAAAACAAATCATTAAATATGATGATACTGATTTAGAATTTGTCATTAGTTGGACATGTGCCAGATTTAAATTGTTTATATATAATTATGTATATAAGCTTTGTAACAACTTCCAAAGAGACATTTTATTTACATAGGAAAACATTTCTGAGTGCCTTTTTGCCATGCCTATAATGCCACATTTATACTTCTATGTCATACAACTATACCAGAGAGCTAAGCAATAATTATAACTATTCCTGTTTTAAAAATACTACACAAAATTAAGAAACTAACAACCCAAATGTGACTTCTTTGTATCATCTGGGCAATTGCAGTCATCGAATGCACCTGTGTAATGTTGTAATTGGTAAGATTAATAAGCTATGTTCTGCTCTGACTTAACCAGAATGGGTCAGATTCTTATTATCTTACATAGTCCTATAAGAAGAGATTGATCTAGTCATTAATTAATTAAAACGTTGGGAGTTATGCGTTTTTTGTTTTTTTTTTTTGCCAAAATTCCTATTGCTACAGAAACTGAATGTATTGCTGGGTGTGCAAGAATAAAAATTTTGTATCGCTGAGCAATACAGCTGTCATTTAAATTTGTGCTCAATTTTTAAATAATCTTGACTTTTATAGTTCCCTTTTGGATCAAGGGAGAGTGGAATATTTCACTTATATTTGGACATTTTATTTTCAAGTTTTAAGTAGTATAAAATGCATTTAAGTTTTATTTTAGAATATTATTTTTATCTCAGGACACCATGTGCTAATGCATACAGGGAAATACAATGTGAAACTTTGGCTATAAACCTAGTTGATCAAGTCACCTATTCAAACTTCTCATTTTAGAGATGATAAAAGTTGAGGTCAACAGAGATTAAGTGTCCTGCTCAATTTCAAGTTACAAATCATAGATGATTTTTTTAGAGCCTCATCTCGTGCTTCACTCAAATGCTCTTTTCTTACGCCTAAGATGACAATAATTTCTAGATGTTTCTAAAAATCAAACCATATTCAGATATTGGTGAGTATTGGTGATTTGAAAACATTATTTTTAAAACTGTGGATACAGTTCCATAAGGGAGGCTTCATAGTTTGTGCAATGATGTTGTCATTAGATTAAGTATACAATCTTTCAAACATAATCTGAAAGAACATAACTTTGTAACATGTATAAATTCTACTATATTTTGAAAAAGTCACTTTTATTTCTATTAATCTGTCATAATTTATGTAAATCAAATGCATTTTAATTCTCAGAATTTATGGTCCATTTTGGGGATGGTAATCTAAACTTAGCAAATACTATGGCATTGCCACGAATCAATCAGAATGGATGGCAGACCAATCAGAACAAGTTCATGGCCGTAACAATTTGTATAACTATGAATGTTATCCATAAATTGATATATCTTTGTCAATATGCCTTTAATTAAAATTTTCAAGGTGTTCCCACTTATCAGCACGTTATTTTCCATACTTGCTATAGGGTAAATAAAATTGCTTTTAATATAGGAAATAGCATGGAAAAAAAAAGAAAAAATAGGGTTTTTTCCCTACAGATGAAGTATAACCAGTCTCTATGAATCTCTAAATTTTTAATTTACAATTTCCTAGAGCTAAAGATTGAACAAAATGCAATTCAGGTTTTCACAGGATGGTACAAACACATAAATTTATTAATATGTATATGTAAATAAAGCTCTCAAAGCCCTTTAGATTGGGAGAAATGGAATAAAACTTATAATATTTTGATGATTAAAAGAGAAATCACCTTTCCCAGTTCCTAGAGCATAGTATACTTCATTCCAGGTATTAATCACACACTTGGGTCTCCAAGGGAGATACATAATCTGATTTCTTTCAATTCTTCCAGTTCCTTTCTCCAGTATTTGAGAGGCCCATATTCTACTTATGCACAAAATGGATTTGTATACACAACAGAGCCACACAAGCAGGGGAGAAAATAATGGGATTATAAATAATTAAGTAGGGTCATCTGGTCACCTCTTCTCTCAAAATTTATCCTCTCTCCCTGTTGCTTTCTCACTGGGAAATTGATGTGGTAGAATGGGCTTGCTCTTAAGAGGAGCAACTTAGGTTAACTCTGCCATGTGCCTTAGAGATAAAATAAATTAGCTTGTTTTCTTCCATTCTTATTTCAGTTTCTAATCAGGCCAGGATTTAAATGAATGGCAGAAAGAGAGGTCCTGCAGGTGCTCCCATAATCCAGTGCTGTCTGATTCTCTGAAAAGAATTTATCCTGTTGGAGTTCTAGTTCCCATTAGGAAGATACAGGCACTGAAAATACAGAAGGCACATCAGAAATCTGGCAGATTATTATTAGGTTATCACTACTAGGTTGTTATTCTGGGGAGATTCCTTTTGTTATTGTTGTTGTTTTTCTTTCAGAGACCACAAATCAACAACCAGTGACAGGATTCTGTGCCTTAGTCAGCTTTGAGTCAAGCACTGTCAAGTGGTCATAACTGGAATTGTTTCAATATTCATAGCAAATGAATCATTTCTGTAACGATGTCATATATCTCTATGAAACTGAATATTATTAGTAAAATGAGAGGCAGAATAATATAAAGTTTAAATTTTAGGTTCTGGAATTAGACTTGGTGGATTTGAATTCGGACACCACATTTGATCAGGGTGTCACTGGGCTTATTCTTAACTTCTCTATGTCCCAGTTTTCTCATCGGTAAAAAAGAGACAACTGTAACAATTTCATTGAGTTTAGAAAACATTTAAAAGGTCTTTCCGTGAGCCAACTCGGATGGTTTGAAAACATTGGTGAAGGGGCTAGATCCAGAGGTGTGGGCTGACACCCCACTACTGAGGTCATACCCTTCTAAGCACTCCAGTGCAGCAGTTTTTTCTGTAAAGGAACACATATTAAATATTTTAGGTTTCCTAGGCCATATAGTCTCTGTTGCAAATACTCAACTCTGCTCTTTAGTATGAGATCAGCCTTAGACAATATGTAAATAAATGGGTGTGGTTGTGTTCCATTAAAACTATGTATAAATACAGGTCAAGCTGGCCCATGGGCAGTAGGTTGCCTATCTCTGCTCTACCTACTGTTCTTCTGAACTGCAAGGTTTTTCCAGTTTGGTTGGTGGATATACAAACTATTCCCAGGCTTGGATGATCTCTGGATTTTTCCTCTTAAGTATTCAGACAGATTTTCCCCTGACCTTAGCCTTGACCTCAGCGTTGAGCAGGCTTGCCCACCTCAACGGCCCACTCTGTTTCCTCAACTCTGAAAGACTGCCAGGCTTCACTTTGGTTTCTATGGGTCCGTGAGTCTTATTTACTTTCCCTCTCTAAGGTATCATCCTCTTTCGTTGTTCAGTATTCCATGTCTGAAAAAACAATTGTTTCGTATATTTTGTTTGTTTTCTTAGTTGTTTCAGGTGTAAGGTAGATCTGCTCCTTGTTAACTCCATCTTGGCTCAAAGTGGAAGTCCCAATAGGTTTTCAGTATTTCGCATACAAGGAAATTGAGGCTCAGAAATATTTAAAAATTTCACCAACACCATTCAGCTAGTAAGGAGTGGAGACAAAATTCAAAACCACCGGCTTCTAACTTCCAAGTGAGTGCTTTCCCATTAGGCTACACTGTTTCCATCAGAGGAAATTAACCACAATCTGTCTTTTAAATGCAGAACAATGAACTGTAGCTTTTACTAAAAGAAACAGATAAATCCGATGTGAAGCAAAGATGTTGAGGTTATTTTATTATGTTTGAAAAACTTCAGAGGGATCTGATGCTTTTCATATTTTCCAGTAGGGTCATTTTTTCTACTTTAGCATTTATAGTGTGGTTCTGCTTATGGGGAGTATCTAGGATTGTCTCCAAATGGTGAGGAACCTTGCCCATTATGATGATCTGATACTGATAAGTTTCCTACTGGAAAGTCCCCAGCTGGCTTAAACTTCAGCTCCTGCATTTTCTAGGGATGTGACTTTTTTGCAAATGTACTAGAATTATCCATTACAAAGGAAGGAAAAATATTGCTAAACTACCTAAAAACATGATGAAATGAGAGCGGTGGACAACTTTATGTATAAATTCTTAACAGTTCATTTTTATTACTTTCACTACGCAATCCCATTTAACATTTTCTGAAATAGTAATAAATTTTCGAATGGTAAAACATATGGCATTTGAATATGGCAAGTGAGAGATATTATTTAGATAGTGAATATTCACAAAAATATGTAGCATCATATTACCAGGATGCTCTCAGTTTAATGAGAAAGGAACACTTATTCCTTTACAAATATTAATGTATGTATGTATCTATAAACACAGATAATCTGTGTATGTCACAAGCGATGTATCTGCAAATAAAACATTATGTAAATAATACTGTGGCATATACAACTCCTCTTTTAAATGTGTGAGAAGCTGATTTCTTACAGCAGCAGGAAAGCTAAATTCTAAATGACGATGCATACATCTTTAAATCTTTTTATCTTAATTATATGTATATACAATATTTTATATTACTTCAGTTCTTAACCATT
This sequence comes from Ailurus styani, assembly GCA_002007465.1. NCBI lineage: Eukaryota > Metazoa > Chordata > Mammalia > Carnivora > Ailuridae > Ailurus > Ailurus styani. The sequence goes on from LNAC01000226.1 coordinate 52,591, forward strand.
TAATTATTTTTAACATTACATGAAAAGGAGTTTTTGGCCTTTGTTTCTTTTAACATTTATTCACTGGTGTTTACACTTTCACTAGAAAGTACTGACAGTAGCACACAGCTTTGCGCATCTTACTTGCACACCCATATGTTCACACATTTTTCTCACCCCTAAAATGAATGGGACAACTTCTAAACCCCTCTCAGCTAAGATAATACACGGTAGGTGACTGGACTAGGATTTCCTCATTATAGAATATACATTATCCCTTTGAAACACACTAGAACACATTAGAACACCGTAAGACAATTATTTCCTCCATTATTTCTATGAGGATACTATGTTCAAGAAAATTAAATGATTTGCTTAACGTGTAAAAGGTGGTGAAGAACTAAGTGTCTGAATTATAGTCTATATTCTTTTTCTACATGATTGGTTTTCAAATATTTTTATCAAAGATATGTTTTTAAAATGATACACTATGAGGGATCTCAATTTTAAAACAGATAAAGTACTATTTCATGGCACATATTTACTTTTATAAATTCAAAATGAAAATATTTATTTATAAGGTTAATAAATAATGAGGGAATTTTGATACAGATAAAAATCTGAAGTCAAATATTATGGACAACAATTTCAGCCTTCAATGACCTCTACTCCAACTTATTTCTGTATTGTGTTGGATTTGCAATGATAAGAAATTCCTTATTTATAAACATATGTCATTGTATATGGATATAGTTCTTTTTAAACAGCACACCCCATAATCTCAAGATGACTTTCAATTAAACTGATCCAGAGACAAGAAATATGATAAGAAATTTTTGTTTTCATGATGATTATTTAGAATATCTAATGACTACTCACATTCCTTATATTAAATATCACAAATGGAATGCTATCAATATTTCCACATTTATTATATGATATTATGATGACATTACATGTATGTTTTCAGTATCTTTTTCTTAGGTCCAAGAACATAGCTGAGCTAGCAGACTAGAGCTTCTCTCACACTAGTTGAGTCCTAATGGTATATAACTGCACTATTTAATTCTGTTGCAGAATTTCAGCTTAAAAACATGATTTGTCATGACCTAACATGAGCCTCAATAAACGTTAATTGTTATAAATAGTGTCAATATACTCTTGCCTTTTGTATATAATTGTATCATATATGCTTTTATTTGCTGGCTGCTGGGAATACATAAAAGTATGTCAAATTAATGTATATTTTGAGCTTATAAATTAGATTTGATTTTGTCCTCATAGTCCAAATATTTTTATGATATGCTTGTTACACTTTTTGTTTAATCTTTTCTTGCATAAATGCATATTAGATACTATGTGTCCCTATCCTTATTTTGATTTTGTTTTGCTCTTTACTTCATTACTCTCTACTGTCTTTATTACCAGCATAATATCTGATATTTTACTTTATGATTTTCACCTCTCTGTTCAGACCCTCAGACTGAGAGCTTTCTTTGTTCTCCTTAGTTCCTTCAACTTTTGATATATCTCAACCTTTTTAAATAAAGAGTCACTGAAGACTTCTCCTCTATAGAAGCACAAATTTCCCAAGATACAATGAGAAAAAGGCTTATGATATTAATTTCTCAAACACATAGAATTAAAATTGATTATAGTATGTTCATTGAAGAAATGGTCAAAGGGATGGGAAGGTCGGGTTGAAATTATATTCCCTCAAACTGATAAAGTGTTTTCATTAACACGGTCCATACTCTACACTTTTTGTCTTTCATGTTTCTCATTGTTCTGCCCTTGATTCTTATGCTTTTCTTTTGTCTTTTTTTGCTTTTCTTAATATTAATGTATAATCAAGAGTATAGCAGTCACAGAGAGAAACCCTAGGTTTGTTGTACCAAGGACTTTAAAATGATATTGACATGTATGAAGGTAATTTTAAATTAGGTTTGCCTGGCTACGCATAGGAAAGAGATTTGGGCTGATGACAAGGACAGTAGAAAGCAAGCAGCAACATAGTTAATGACAGATAAATACATATCTCTTATTAGTTGTACAGCATTTCTAAGTACTCTTTAACTTCTATTATTAGCAAATACAGTCAAAAAACTTGATTTTCAGAATTCAAATTTCAAGAACATGAACACCTGAATTCTAGCTCAAGATAATAGAAAGGGATTTAAGGATGTACAAATGTTTATTAAAACTAAGTGGTTTTTTCTTAAAGATTTCTTTGTTTATTTGAGAGAGAGAGGGAGAGAGAAAGAGAGAGGGAGCATGTGCACAACTGGGAGCAGGGGAGTGGGGCAGAGGGAGAGGAGAGAATCTCAGGCAGATTCCCCTGCGTGCAAAGCCCTGTGAGGAGCTTCATCTCAGGACCCTGAGATCATGACCTGAACCGAAACCAACAGTAGGCACCTCACCAACCACATAGGCACCTCATAGGTTTTTTTTTTTAATTTAATTAACTTTAATTGGTGAACCCGGGGGGGGATGTGCCTTAAATTAGAAGTTGGTTGTCACTGACAATAATAGTATTATATACATACATACACATATAGGTCTACATATTTATAGATCTTTGTACAGATATATAGATAGATATTTCACATCAAAGTATATGACCAGCAGAATTTATTTTTTTTTGATCAGTAAATTTTTATTAGGTAAACATATGTATTAAAACTAAGTGAAAGTTCCTTTAGAACTATGATGTCAATGCAGATTCAATATATTGGAAAATATAAATGGTAACCTTTTTTTTCTTCTAAAGATTTTATTTATTTATTTGACTAAGAAAGAGACCAAGCCAGAGAGCACAAGCAGTGGGACCAGGAGAGGGAGCTGGAGAAGCAGGCTCCCTGCTGAGCAGGGAGCCCAGTGCAAGGCTGGGCTTGATCCCAGGACCCTGGGATCATGACGGGAGCTAAAGGCAGATGCTTAACTGACTGAGCCACCCAGTCGCCCCTAAATTGAAATCTTAATAGGCCTTCACATTATAAACTGAAATTCTCATAGTTGGGATGTTTTGTTCTATACAATGTGTTCTTTTTTTAAAATTCTGACAGATCATAAATGGTTTAATGTCAAGAACATTACTGAAAACATTTTTGAAGAAGTCACTGTTATTAGTATGGTTCATATACCAATCCGTAATGGGAACACAACTCAAAGTTTGTTAAAAAGACAAACTTAACTGAATTCTAAATTTTATTTATTTATCTTTTAAAAGATTTTATTTATTTATTTATTTATTTGACAGAGAGAGAGCGATCAAAAGTAAGCAGAGAGGCAGGCAGAGGGAGAGGGGGAAGCTGGCTCCCTCCTGAGCAGAGAGCCCGATGAAGTACTTGATCCCAGACCCTGAGATCATGACCTAAGCTGAAGGCAGAGGCTTAACCCACTGAGCCACCCAGGTGCCCCTGAATTCTAAATTTTATATATGTGATGATATGAAACCAGTCCTATGAAACTAGTCCTACGAAACACAATTATCTTATGTCTCTAAAATCATTCCTAGTATACACATACTTTCTGTACTTTCTGAATTAGTATGTATAACTTTTAAATAAAACATTATTATTTCCTTATATGTATTTTATTTTTATTTCTTCATGTAAAATTACCATCTCTGTGACTGTGACCTACTACACTCTGACTCTGACCTACTACAAATAAGTAACAAAGATTTTAAAAACTCACAAAATTTAATAAGGTTTAAAACATATGTGATACTAGCAAAGGAAAGTTATATTATCTAATAATAGATATACATTATTTAGCGTAAACTCTCATTAAAGATACAGATGTAACTGTAATTTTAATCTTTTAAATAGATAACTGGAAACACTGTGTGTTTCTACGCTATTCACTAACAGCAAGTGTAAAGTATTTTATCTGTTTGACAATGTTTATATTACTGCAGAAAAAATGCTAAACATAATGAAATAATAATATTAAAATCAGTTATAATTATTGTTGCACATGAATGTAACAATATGATGAATGTACATCTCAAATTAATTATAAAATTAAGAGATATACAATAATTTTTTTATTATAAGACTAAAATATTCCATTAAAAATATATTTTTTAAGTTTTGCCAAACTTTTGTTTTACTCTACTCTTAGCCATTTTGCCTTCAAGAAAACCCAGTTTACTTATCTTGGATGATGATTCTAAAGGATACAGATTCCAAATTTTGCATGACATTACTAAGAATTTGTGTTATCTATACCAGCACACACTTATCTCCTCTATTATCTCTTCCTTTATATATACGATAAATACAATGCTTTCATAATGTGACATAGATATATATGTAAAATATAATATATCCTAAAATAGTATTAGAACAAAAATTTACATAGGAGTAAACACAATAAAATTCTGTGGAAACAGAAAAGTTTCAGAACAAATGTTAAAGTTGTTACCTTGATCACAAATGTTACAAAAAAGATCCTACCTGATGAATCAAAGTTCACCTCATTGCCAGGACTTGGACCTATATCAATGGACACAACTGGTAAGAGCTTCCGAAAATCCCATAGTTTTGTTACTCCACAAGCATCACAGGATGCTATCATGTGACCCTTTAAAGTATTAAAAAAAGAGGGAAATTACATACATACAAATATATATTACATATATATATAAATATATATAGTGACTTAGTCAACAAGGAAGATTTGTGTTACAATTTCATTAAATACACAAGAATGTACTCTTCTAAACTAAAGTGTTCATTATATTTTTGCCTTGGACATAAAATTGTTGTAAATGATAATTTACATATATAAATTCTTAAATTAAATTTTGGAAGATGATTTTTCAGGAAATCATTTTGATTATTTTAATTATATGAGAATATATAATAAACTAAAAATGTACATACCCATGTAATTCCTCCCTCTTTCTAATACATATACGCACATACATATATATGTTTGTGATATATATGATCCACACATAAAACTATATACATGAAAACATTGCACTAAAAGTGCAACTCACTCTATATGCTTGCAGTTTGTGAGCAATGATGATTTATACTTCAGATACAGTAAAAATAAAACAGAGGTAGGAAAACAAATAGACACAAGGAAAGAAGAGCTCTTATCATGGTGGGAGAAGAAAGGGGCCAAGTGAAATTGATGGCAAGGAAGCAGTACATGTTGTGATCTGTGAGACAAACTTGTTAGAAATCTATGGCGCTATTTTGGTAATGCTCAATGGGATAAGGAAGAAGATAACTGGATAAAGGGGAGGGAAAACAAAAGGAATCGTGGATGGATTTAAGTGCAATGGGAACAGGAGTGTCTATGTTCCCAGTGTAGAAGTACCAGCTTGGGTACATCGGTTTGAAGTTCAAAGTTTGTCTACACCCTTCCTGCTGGTTTCTCAGATGTTTATTGAGCATCTACTTCATGTCAGAAACTGGGATACAGTGATGAGTAAAAGGGGTCTCTGTTTTCTAAGCAGCTTATAATCTTTACTCACTTTAATCACAGTATCATTTAATTTTGTTGTCAACTTACCAACTAAAAATGAATATTGGCCATATCAGGCTCATACATAACATCTATAAGTGATTATACTTTATACTATTTCCAAATAGATATATAGTTTCCCTTTCAGCTCCAGCTTAATTATTTTTAATGTCAAGTCAAAAATCATCCTCTCACTTTTTTCCTAAATATTCCAAAGTGTTAAAGATAACTTGATTATTGTACAATTATCTTTACCCTTTTGAACTCGCTCGCATGATTTTTTTTTCTCATTTACTTCTTGATTTCTGTCCTTTCTGGGGAAAAGAATGTGCATTTTGTATTACAGTCCAAGCAGACTCTTTGTTTTTCCCTAAACAAGTCAGTAATGCAACAAATGCCATCAGTTTTAAAATTCTGTAACAGTTGCCCCTGGCAAAGCAATACAACCTTGTGCCCAGTCTAATAAATGGGATGTTCAATCTTTTTTATGACTTAAAAGGAACATGGAGAACTTGGAGTGTTTTCAAATATGTAAACATGTATTGTAAGAATTATGAAGAATCGGTGAATTTAATTTTCAGAAAAGACCAGTTCTCTGGATTAGCAGGGAATATTAATGCTAGAAATTAGAAAGAACCCTTTCCAGATATAAGGGTTTTCAAATATCTTTCAGAGATGACAGAATTAAATCTTTTTTTCAACTTTGAGAACAGAATAAATTATAATGGCAACTTAATTTGGAGGCCTTTCTCACTCACTAACGGGCGGTTATAGAAATCTTAAAATGTGGTTTATATCACTAAATATTAAAATGTGAGGAAATACACTAAAAAATAGTTCCATCATTTTTGGGGGGTATTTTAAATAGTTTGATATTTTTTACCTTTAACTTCCACTGCTGCCAAATGATTGATGCATAAAAGTTTGAGAATATTAAAATAATAAGAGTCAATACTTATTAAATGCTTTTAATGAACTAAGTACCATGCTAAATGATTTATTAATAAATAGTATATACTTTTAAAACAATTTGGAGTAACATCATTTAGGCAATTTTCTACATTTCCTAAGGCACTTAGAAGTCAGGACAAAATATATATTACAGTAAAACAAATACAATGAGTTATTAAGTGGTGGAAATAAGTTTGTGTTCAGATTTGATAACCAAAAGATTCTTGGTAGTCAAAGAACAGCTCAGCTACGCTTCCATTAGCCAGTGAGGTGGATGTGGGGCCTATCATAGTACCAGGAGCATAGTAGAACTCAAAAAGTGTTTGTTAAGTCAATAGATGATGAATGCCTCATTGGGGCTTACCTAGAAGTTTTATTTTAGTCCAAGTTCTTCCATAGCATTCTTAAGATAAACATTAGTTCTAACCCTCATGGTTCTGAATCACTTTGGTAAAAGGAAGAGAAAAGATGCAGAGAATCCAAAGCCCCAAACTTGGAATTATCCTCAAAATCTTATATCCCTCCCATCTCAGGGGAACTGGAGCCCCACCTGCCAATCTCCCTCCATGACACCGAAGAACATACTAAAATACTGTTAAGCCAAACTGCCTAGTGAGAGCCCTGAGGGATCTGAAGAGGGAGAAACGTGCAAAAGGGATTACCTGATCACCTGGGGTAAAAAGCAGACATTTTATCTACAACTTATGTCAGGGAAGAGAGCAAAGGCCTGCTATAGTTAGGCCCTTAACCTAAACCAAGAAAGATCATTTTCATAGAAAATATTTTTTACAGAGTGGTAAAATTGTATGACAATCTTAAAGAAAGTGAAGACTCAAGAGTTTCAGGATCCTCTCTAAAATGGAATTCTGATTGTCATTCGTACCATTACTGATACTGAGGAAGAGAAGGTAGGAAAGGTGATTTCATAGAAAGCTCTCCGAAACATTCTGACTCAGATATATGGCTGTTTTTGTGACACTGAATCCCTAGGACCTGGCAGACTTTCGGCAACATGTTTGACATTTGATCTTGAATAAACTATTATATGAATGAATATAAGGGGAACAGAGAGCAATGAATGTTGACTGCATGTAATTTAAAAGGATTCTCCCCTAAATATAGAAATGTTAAATGAGCTGAAACTCAGAAGAAAATGGTTTTGAGATCACAGATTCAAATTGTTATATAAAGCAAGTAGAATTTAGCAAAATGGAAAACGCATGTAGTCTAGGTGAAAGTGAATACTCACGACTCCTCACTGCCCCTGTTAAAGCCTTTCTACCTCCACTTTAAAGATCTTATAGTGAGAAAAGCCATATAGACATAAAGTTAATTATAAGTTAGAGTACAGCAACATTTAGCATCTGTACTGAGGATCACGAGTGTTCATACTTTTGAAACTTTTCATACTTCTGAGATTTATTATAAAATTGGAAAAAGATAGGATAAAAACTAAAGTAGCACTATTTATAATAAATAAATAAAATGGAAACAAGTAAACCTGTAATAACCAAAAAGGAAGGTTGTGCTTCGTGGAGCCAGAAAACTGCTAGAGGGACCGTTAATGTGAACTTGACACCAACAGCAGCAAGAAGACAAGCAGAATGAACTGCTATCTCTCTGCACAGAGGTTCCCAGCATGTAAAACAAAGAAAGAAAAGGAGAAAACTGGGATGCTAATGAGATCATTTCTAATTGAAATGTATGAAAACTATTTCCATAAACCAATAGTTTTCCTTAATATAAAGATATTTTATGGCTTCGTATAAGTTTCAAAAACAAATTTTAGAAGCTTGAGCATTAACATCAATTTGGGGTTAAGAGGCTATTTTTCAGGTAGGGTAAGAAATGTCATATAGTAATAAAATATTCTATATGAAAGTTTGATCCCTCCCCACTCACATACACAGCCTTCCCCATTTACATCTACTACCAGAGTGGTACATTTGTTACAACAGCTACACTGATACATCATAATTACCCAAAGTTCATTGGTTATATTATGGTTCACACTTGGTGTTCTACATTCTATTGCTTTGGACAAATATATAATGAGATTAATCTATCATTATGGTATCAGAAGAGTATTTTCAATGCCCTAAACATTCTCTGTGCTCATTCAACCCTCTCACAGCACTCCCCACTCAACCTCTGGCAATCACTGACCTTTATACTATCTCCATAGCTTTGCCTTTTTCAGAATATCATATAATGGGAATCATGCAATACATAGTCTTTTCAGATTGGCTACTTTCACTTGGTAATATGCATTTAAGTTTCTTCCATGTCTTCTTATGATTTGATAGATCATTTTTTATAGGCAGATAATATTCCATTATCTAGATATACCATAGTTTATTTAACCATTTACCTGCTGAAGGATATCTTGGCTGCTTCCATGTTTTGGCAATTATGAATACAGCTGTTATAGACATTTGTGTGCAGGTTTTTGTGTAGACATAATTTTTCATCTCCTCTGGATAAATACCAAGGAATGTGATTGCTGGATGGTATGGTAAAGAGTATGTTTACTTTTGTAAGAAACTGTCAAAATATCTTCTAAAGTGGTTATACCATTTGGCATTCCTACTAGCATAGAATGGGAGTTCCTGTTGCTCCACATCCTCATCAGAATTTTGTTCTGACAGTATTCCAGGTTTTGGTCACCCTAATTGGTATAGAGTGATCTCTCATTTTAATTTATTTTTCCTTCATAAAATATGATATGGAGCATCCCTACATATAAACACACATTTGCCATATGTAGATCTTCTTTCATGAGGGATCTGTTAAGGTATGTGGCCATTTTTTTAATTGGGTTGCTTATTTTCTTATTGCTGAGTTTTAAGAATCCTTTATATATTTTTGATAATAGTCCTTTATAAGATTTTTTTTGGAAAATATTTTCTCCTAGTATGTGGCTTATCTTCTCATTTTTTTGACATTGTCTTTCACAGATCAAAAGATTTTAATTTTAATGAAATCTAGCTTTCTACACCCTAGGTCATCTGGGTTTTGTCCTATATTATCATTATAGGGGCTTTATAGTTTTTCATTTAGGTCTCTGATCCATTTGAATTCATTTTTGTGAAAAGTGTAAAGTTTGTGTCTAGATTCACTTTTTTTTGCATGTATATCTATTGTTCTAGCATCATCTGTTGAAAAGATTACCTTTGCTCCACTGTTTTGTCTTTGTTTCTTTGTCAAAGATCAGTTAACTATATTTAGGGGAGGTCTACTTCTGGGCTGCCTATTCTGTTCCATTGATTTGTCTATTTTTTCACCAATGCTATAATATCTTGCTTTATAGTAAATCTTGAAGTCAGCTGTGTCAGTGGTCCAACTGTAGTGCTCTATCAATATTGTGTTGGTTATTCTGGGACTTCTACAATCTTCATATAACTTTAGAATCCATTTGTTGATATATATAAGATAATTTTCTAGGTTATTTATTGGGATTTCATTGGATCTATAGATCAAGTTGTGAAGGACTGGACCTTACAATATTGAGTTTTCCTATCTGTGAACATGGGGCATCTCTCCATTAATTTAGTTCTTATTTCATTTCAGTCATCAGAGCTTTATAGTTTTTCTTATATAGATCTTGTACACATTTTGTTAGGCATACCTAAGTATTTCTATGGGAGGTAATGTAAATAATATTATGTTTTAAATTTCAAATTCCACTTTTTCTTTGAGTGTGTAGGAAATCAACTTTTGTGTGTTAACCTTGTGTCCTGAAATCTTGCTATAATCACTTACTAGTTCTGAAATTTTTAAAAATTAATTCTTAGATAGTCATATTATCTGTGGACAAAGACAATTTTGTTTCCGAGTCACACTTGGTCGTGAAGTATTTTTCTTTTTATGCACTTAACGACTGAGCCATCCAGGCGGCCCTGTGTATAACTTTTATTAGTGCAGAATCATGAGTAATTTGGGTACAAAGTCCTTTCATATTTAAATGTGAACAATAACTATAAATAATTACATTATTTAAAGATCAAAGTTATATATTATTCCAAATTAATTGCCAAATCCATTGTTTTTTATTTTATAATACTTTAAAATAAATGGAGGACATCATACACTTAGGCATAGTACCTAATAGTTTATTTTATAATATACCCGTAAGTACTGTCACAGTTGACTCTCACAACTACTTGATGAGTCAAAATTTAATTCTATCTCATAATTTGTGGCTAAATAAATCTTAGAAGAATTAATTTATTGAAGGGCTTCTGATCAATATTATTTTAAAAATAGAGTTAAAAAATTAGAAAATTAAAAAATAATGATAGTTAACACTAATTGAGCAAAAACTGTGCACTACTCAGTGTCCTAAGCATTTGTATTTGTATACACATATATACACAAACCAAGCAATCCTAAAAAGCAAACAAAACTGAACAAAAGAAAAATACCACTATGGAATAGGCTGTTATTATCATCATCTTTTTATGGGTGAGGAATCTGAGACACAGGAAACTTAAATTACTTTCCCATCGCTTATGTAGTTAAAAAGAGGAAAAGTCAAGATTTTGCACGTTTGACTCTAGAGTCTGTACTAACCACTAAGCTATACCATGTCCCAAGGACAGAGTTAAACCAAAAAAAAATATGTATATATATATATATTTTTAAGTACAAGATTTCAAAGAATGATACAGATAATAGGAATAATCCTCATTACAGAAAAATAAAACAGAAACACTAAGTAGAGACTAAGATGAAACCACAGGCCGCTGGGCTCCAGGGTTAGAAGCAGGTCCTAGTTATTCAGCTTTTGTAGGGTAGAAGAAACTAAAAGTGTTTTGTGTCAGATGGAAGTTAAAAGCCGCCTTATTGCTAAAACCATGAGTAATGAAATTTTTACTGACAATATGAAGCTGACAAAAGTTGCAAGCTAATGCTATTTGAAACTACAATTTATATGAAGCTATATAATTAAGGAATTTACAGTTTTTACAATCCCATAGCCTGGATCTGAAACAAGTAACAAACTTTAGTTACCGGCTCTGTGTTTTTCAATATCAGAAGGCACAATTGATTCTTGACCTATAAATGTAAGACTTATCCCAGGGCTACTGGCCTGGGAGACCTGGGACAAAGGAAATAGCCACAACACTGAAATGAGGAGTAAACACAAATAAAAAGCAAGATAGATGAAGGAAGGGAAAAGAGAGGACAACTCCTCTTACCTTACTCAAAAGAAGATACACATTTTTTTTTCCATGACATAGAAATAAATTTGAAGCTAATAAAGGTAGTCAGTAATTGAAAGATAAAATAATCTGGATGCACTAAAATTACAGAAAAGCTGAAAAAGATTTTTAAGTAAATGTAAGCGTCTCAAAGATTTTGATGAAGAGCTAATACTCATTAAAGGAAAAGAAATGAAACAAAAACAGTCTAAAGTGACTTAAGAAAGACCAAGAGAACTGAAACATTAATCATTAAAGGAAAAAGGCTTAATAGATAGGATATACTCTAGATTAGTCAGAGTTGAAAAGATAGTTAGTGAATTGGAAGAATATACTGGGAAATTCAACTAGATTGCAGATCTAAAGATAAGAAAGATGAAGGCATGAAGATCATTTAGAGATACAGCAAGTATAGAATAAGGTATTATATGTTTAATAAGTGTTACAAGAGAATGTACAGACAAGCAAAAGAATAGTATTTGGAGGCATAATATTAGGCTGAAACTTATCCAAAATTGAAAAAAAGATATATATTAGGAATAACTGCACTCAAGTATTGAGCATAATGCATAAAAGTGAAAGCACACCTAGATGCACTGTAATGAAAAATGTAGGCCATTGTGGTTGAAAACAAAATTATCTATAAGAGAAAAATTACAGATTATCTATAAATGAAAGGCAGCTAGATTGATAACAAAAACTAGATTTTAGAAACAGAGGAATAATGCCTGCTTTGTATGGGAAAATAAAATTTAACCTAAATTTGTTTATCTAGCTAAATATGACTCTGACTAAAGCATTTTCAGACATTCAGACTAAAAAGTTTAAATCTAAATATGGAAAGAATTATTACTAGTTGTATTTTACCACACATATTAATTGTATCATCACAAATATTAATAATTGTATCATCACCAACTGTATAATGGTAAGCACAGATATTGAAAAGTCAAAGTACTTTAATCAAGGTGAGTTAACTGTTGCTATAAAAGAGAAAATGCCCAAACCAAATCCTAACTCTAACCCTAATCAAAACTTAAGTTTATTCTTAATTTGAGAAAAAACAGGAAATAAGTGAAAAAAGTAAAGAAAAAGTTTAATGGAAAACACAATAAGTTGTGATAGCAATAATTACCAATGAAGAAATCACATACACACACACACACACACACACACACACACACAAACGGGACTTACATAGAAATTGAAAGTAAGAGATAACTAAAATTGTTTAAAAAATAAAAAAACTACAACTATGTGCATCTTACAAGAGATACATTAAAAACAAACAATAATAATAATGAAAATAAAATACTCAGAAAGTGAAAAAAAGAATTAAATTATTAAATACCAATTAAAAGGAAGTTAGTACAAGAGTATTGCATGTCAAAAAAACCAGAGATTTAAGTTAAAAAAATTACTAGATCTGATTATTAGAGAATAAAAGGAGCTTTCTATCAATAACATGTGACAGTCATAAATTTTTATGTAACTAAAAATAAAGTTTGAAAATATATAATAAAAGTTAGCCTAACTATAAAGGTCAATTATAATTTACCCAAGTGAAGGAAGATTTTAATACATGTCTACTAGACATTGATAGATACAAAAAAAAAGCAAGATTTAACTAAAAAACAAAACAGATCTAAAACAGAAAACAATATTTATCATATACATAATATGTAATATCATTAAGTATACATGAAATATTTATAAAAATTAGCAACATGACAAGCCACAAAATAAGTCTCAAGAAATGTAAAAGAAGAGATGTTATAAAGGTCACATTTTCTTGCACTGATGCAATTAGAAACTAAAAATTACACTGAAATTGAAAAAAAAAAGTTTGAAAGCTAAAAAATAATCACATGTAACTTATAAGTTTAGAATTAATTTAAATGAATGAACTCATATTAATTTGTAATAAATTTGAATAAATTTGAATAAAGCTAAAGCCATCATTAATGGAAATTCATGTTCTTACATGAATTTTTTAAATATTTAAAATAAATATATTAAATATACAGTTGAAACTGAATGTTCTTCACTACAGAGGCAATTTTAAAAAGTAGAAAGAAATAATTAAAATATGATGGAAAAACAAAATTAAAATATGATAGAAGAAAACAAGTAAAACTATCAAAATAGTAAACAACTGAGAGAACAACCAAATCAAAGCTAGTCTGCAAAGAACATGTAGACAGATGAATTGAAATATTTGTCAAAAACAAAGAGAAATAGTGACAAAGAAAAAAGAAGTCATAATTGAGCAACATTATGAAATGAAAGGGGACAATTAAAATACAGTAAGGATTCAAGAAGCCACACCAAAAATGCTACAAAGGACTTGATATTAGTTTTGAATTCTTCAGCTAAATGAAGTTTCCAGAACAATATAAATTTAAAAACCAACTAAGTACATAAATTTTGAAAAAATTGCCATAAATTCCACAAAAAGCAATACAAAATTTAAGAGGGGAAAAAAAACAAACCACTAAGCCAGTAGGAAAATTGCTCTTCAAGAGACCAACAGACTAAGGAAAAAAACTAACCAAACACCTGAAAATTTTTTCACAAACCTTGGTAATATAGTTCAGTTTAGCAAGTTAGAACCTCAGTGGTTATAGGTGGAGTACATTCAGTTAGTTTGATTTGCCAGGCCAAGATCACTCTAGTGACCACGTGTTAGTGATCTTTGAAGAACTTCCTCTTACCCCTACACTGTAACTGGTCTCCTCATGGAAACTCATCTCCAAGGATAGAGTAACTGCCTAAGGCAAAGACATCTGACTGAAGTAGGAATACTAATATTTCCCCATGTTTTTCAAACTATCGTTGAGAGAAATAAGTTCTTTCCTCTCCAATTAAAATGGGTAAAAAATGGGTGATTTATATATACATATGTAATCTTAGTTCTAATGTCCAAGTCCAGCACAGTGAATACGCTGATAGGATTAAGAGCATTCAGGAAGTCTGGTGGCATTTGAGTGTTGGTTTTAGCTAAATCTAATTGTCAGATGCCACCTGACCTGTCTGAAGTTCAGTTTTATGAGCCAAGCAACATCCTAGTTCTGTTTAAGTTAGTTTGAGTTTGGGTTTTTCTTTTCTTTCTTTTTTTAAAAGATTTTATTTTTTTATTTATTTGAGAGACAGGAAGAGAGGAGGGGAAGAGGAAGAGGGAAAGAATCTCAAGCAGTCTCTGCACTGAGCATGGAGCTCAACACAGGGGTCAATCTCATGATCCTGAGATCATGACCTGAGCCCAAATCAAGAATTCAGATGCTTAACCAAACTGAGCCACCCAGGTGCCCCAAATTGGGGTTTTTCACTTGAAACTGTCTTTTTTCTCCTCCTGTCAAGTTAGAATAGACTTTTAAAATGATGATATTGATAAGGGGTCAGAAGAACAAATAGACTTATATTCCTGGTGGGTGTACAAGTTGATTGTGAAAATTAGCAGTTTTTATTCCCAGGAAATATACTTAACACTATTTATAATAGTATTTCATTATGTGAAACAATCCCATTTTACAGATGAGAAAAACAAGGTTAAAAGAGGTCAAGCAAATTTCCTAAGATTATATAGGTAAAATAATTTGGAGTAAGGATTCAAGTATAGGTATGGTTGACTTTAGAGTCTGAGATTTTAATGGATATATTGCATTCTATTTCTTGGAACTAATACAGTAGAATACGTCACAAATGTTCAAATATATTGAATATATCCCCCCATCAGGTTACACTTAAATAAGTCAATAACTCAGATCAACCTTTGTCACAAAGATGTTCCTCACAATATCATTTATAAGATGGGGCAGTAAAAATGTAAGTTAATTCTTGATAAATCAATAGACACACATGTGTATATATATATATATATACATAAAACTACAAGCTATAACTATATAACTAAACTATTATTTTAACTACATAATGACATTTCCAGAGGTAATTAATACAAGGGAAAACATACATATATAGTTCAATGAAAAAAGCAGAAAACAAAACTGTTTACACTGTCCGATGCACATACACAAAGCATAAGTTGAAAATAAGATTGGTAGGGACTAAATCAGAACTGATTATCTTTAGGATGGATCATTTTTATTTTATTTGTTCCTTTTCACATTTTCAAAATTCAAATTTCATGGAATTAGCATATATTAATTGTTATAATCAGAAAAATATTTTAAAATGAATAAATAATGAAATCAAAACATCATACACAATACCTGTCAAGTGATCTCATTTTCATTTCCTAAAAATTCTACTATGTGAAATGGGCAAGAAGGAGGGGTCATCAAGCAAATGGCAGAAACATTAAGCCCTAGAAACATCAGCTGCTTTTAATATGTGAAGGTAATGACCTGCAACTTAGTATTAAGGTATAACTATAATAAAATGTTTAGGCTCATTAGGAGGAAAATTAGTATTTCAAACATTTTTAGTACTAATACATTAGTGTGTCTCTTAGGACAGGTCTGTGCAGCATTAAGCATTAGCTCATTAGACCATTTCCTCAGTACCCTAATGGCACAAATAAGGAAAAAAAAATGTGGAATTAGAATGGAAAGTGATGGCAAAATTTGGGAATGCTCAAGGAGGGAATGTAAAACATTGGAAAGATGAAGATAAGATTGCCTTTGTTTCTATATGCTTCTTCCTGATGCCATTGTCAAGCTGTTAAGCATTAGTAACTTGAATCACCGATCAAGCCCCAGGGATTTGGGAGCTGGACATCTCAAAAATAATTACTTAGCATCTAGAGTATACAATGCTACACTACATAATCATCATAATGGCTTCAAAGTGATATATATTTATTTTATTTGATCATTCCTGTCTGGTTAGGTTATATTATCCTTTTATTCAGATGAGAAAAACCAAGATTTATAATGTTATACAACTTGCTTAAAGTCATTTTGTTAGTAAAATATAGATTCCAGACTCAAATCCAGCCAATCTGACTCAAGTGTCCGAGCTCTTAAACCCTTAACAAGAAAAATATTTTGCATGCTTTGACTTAGATGCTTTAGGGACTGGATCCCATAAATTACTACCAAAGGGCTGAAAGAGCATATTCTGTAATTGAGGTAGAACACCCTGAAAGAGCTAACAGTACTTTAACAGAATATCAACAAATAAGTAGTAGCAAAGAACAAATTGAACAAGTAGGTTTTTAAATGTATAAGGCAGAAGAATAATTAGAAATAGATGAAGACAATTAATGTATATAAAGAAACACATAATTATCAAGCAGTACTAGGTCTCTGGCTTGCTGCCAGGAGCAAGAGATACAATGGATATGAGCTCAAAAAGAGCTTATCGTTGTTTGTTGGAGAGAGAGAAATAATCAAGCAATTACAACACTAAGTTGAATGCTAGAAGTAGGTAGAGGGTTGTTTAGAGTACAAATTGAACACCCAACCCAAACCTGAGGCATCAGAGTTTTCTTGCAGGAATGTAGCCCTAAGATAGGCACATCAAGTGAACGCAGCTTTCTAAGATGATAGCATTTTATTTTATTAATTTTTAAAAAATTTTATGTATTTGAGAGAGAGAGAGGAGAGTACAGAGGGGAGGGGCAGAGGGTCAGGGAGAGATGGTCTTTTTTAATTTTTTTAAAGATTTTATTTATTTATCCAATAGAGCAAGAGAGCACAGGCAGGGGGAGTAGCAAGGGAGAGGGAGAAGCACGCCCCCCCCACCGAGCAGGGATTCCCGATGCAGGGCTCCATCCCAGGGCCCTGGGATCGGGACCTGAGCCAAAGGCAGATGCTTAACCAACTGAGCCACCCAGGAGCCCCAAGCAGAGACAGTCTTAAGCAAACTCTGTACTGAGCGTGGAGTCCAAGGCAGGGCTCCATCTCATGATCCTGAGATCACGTCCTAGCAAAAACCAACTGTGCCACTTGGTACCCCAAGAAATGATATCATTTTAAATAGATTAAGATTATGAAGAGATATTAGAGAAGAGAAGGTAGGAGGTAATCATTATTATTGAAAATGGCACAATGTCAGAGCACAAAAGCAGAAATGAACATATTTCACTATGGGGAATATGATGAATTTATGATGAGGTTAACAATGTGTAAAAATTCTGAAGGGTTATATATCATGCATTGAGAAATACTAATTTCATATATGATGTAAAAAAGTTATGTATTTTGAACATAAATATTGATATGTGAAAAAGAACATTTGAAGTCCAGTAGTCTCAGTGAGTTAAGCAGGTACTGTCAAGTACTAAGCTGTATACCTGACACCCTGAAAAGCAAACGAACGTTACTTTCCTGTGGCTTTCTGGTGTGTGCCTTAAGTCTAAGCGAGAGTTTGACTGAATCCATGCAAACCTGTCTGGACCAGTAGGAAACCAATCACTTCATTCACCAAAGAAATACTGACGGAGACTACTAGCTATTAGGCATGGATTTAAGTGGTGGATATACTGGAGTTAACAAAACAGAAGTTCTGCCCTCACAGAAATCATATAATCATATATTAAATTAAATAAATCAGTAAAAACTTGTGATATACTAAATGTTAATAAGATTTATGGGGAATAAAAATAAATGTAGGGCTGCCTGGGTGGCTTAGTCAGGTGAGCGTCTGACTTGATTCCAGCTCAAGTCTTGATCTCAGGGTTGTGAGATTGAGCCCTGCATCAAGCTCTGTGTTCAGTGGGGAGTCTGCTTGAGATGCTCTCCCTGTGATCCCACCTCAAATAAATGAATAAACATTTTTTAAAAATGTAGACAAGGAATGTTTGGCAAAAAGGATGTTAAAATGTAAACAGCCTGATCAGGGAGGGTCTTATTAAGAACATGGCCTTTGAGTTAAGAGCAAAAGGATTTGTGAGAATAAACTGCTTTACAGAAGAAGAATGATCCGGGAAAAAGGTACAGTGATCAAGGGCCCCTGGGCAGAAGTACTGAAAGTAAATAGGGCAGGTAGCTGGACCTGAAAATCCTTGATTCTATATGAAATCAGGGAAACAACAACAACAAAGAAAACTGGTGGTATGCATTGAGCGGAGTGAATAGAGCTGTATTTGGAGATCAGCTGAAGTCATGAGAGTTGCTATTGAGTCTAGATTGCTGGGGGCAGGAAGAAACAGTCTCATGATTTCCACTATTATCTACACGTTTTTAACTCCCAAATGTACATGTTCAATTGACACCTCTCTTTTGAATTCCAGATGTTATTTCCAATTACCCACAGAACGTCTCCATTTAGATGTTCCACAGGTACTGCAAGTCAGCATGCTCAAAGCCAAACTTACCAACTTGAGCCTTCAGCTGCATTTTCCATTTCAGTAAAAGGCTCCACATTCCATGCAGTCACCAGAGTGTAACAGCCTCACTAGAGCTTGTTATCCTGTTCTCCATCTCTCTCTCTCCAATCCTGCTGAGCTGAAGGAGGTCTCCACTTTACACAAATCCCTTACGTCAGGTCATCCTCATCTGACATAACATATGTGGAAAACTCCCTGCCCTCAACCTGACATCTTTGCAGGTCATTTTCATGACGGTTCTCAAATGAAGGTATTTTACCTTCCAGAGGACATTTGGTAATGTCTAGAAGCATCTCTGTCACGACTGAGGTACTACCATTGGTATTAAGTTGGTGGAGGCCAGGGATCCTGATAAATACGTTACAATGCACAGAACGGTCCCGCCCCACCTCCAACAAGAAATTACTTGATCCATAATATCAATAATGCCATAGTTGACAAACTAATGGCAGAGTAGTTATTTTTCTCAAATGCAAATTTTAGCCCCTCTTTGACCTGCCTCCTTTTTGCTTATCATTTCCCCCAACTTCCCTATATGTTACTCTGCTTTATACTCTATAATACCTATGCCTTCATGCTTTTCTTCTTGTTATTTCCATTGACTATTTCTTTCTCTGGTAAATATTAAAAATATTGAAACTTGGGTCAAACTCAACTTTTACAAATTTCCAAGGAATGTAAAGTTTTCCTTCTGTTGCGCCCAAAGAACTATGTTATAAAACTTACACAGCAAATTGCAATTTCTATATATGTGGTTATCTTCCTTCTAGACCTATCTTATCCAATACATGTGGCTACCGATTACTTAAAATATAACTACTAAAACTGAGAAAATGAACTTTTAATTTTTTAAAAATTTAACTAGGTAAAATTAAAATCTCATGTAATTAGTTGCTATCATATTGAACATTGATTTATTTATTATTATTTTTTTAAAGATTTCTTATTTGAAAGAGAGAGAGAGAAGGGGAAGGGAAGAAGGAGAGGGAGAGATAAACTCAAGCAGACTGTGCACTGGGCACAGAGCCTGATACAAAGTTTAATCTCATGATGCTGAGATCACAACCTGAGACAAAACCATGCCATTGGGTTGGATGCTTAATTGACTGTACCACCTAGGCACCCCATATCAGACATTTTAGAAAAAGAATGTTTCTACCATTATAGAAATCCTATTAAACCATCTGTACTCAGTTTGGGGCTTACATTATACATTTAGTACATATTTAAATAAATTAATGAATGAATTATTATTTCCATAGCTGAATAGTCAGCAAAGCTTTTCCTAATGGTTGGGAAGAAACTCTCTCAAAAACTCTACCAGATAATCCCACTGATATTTAGCTAGCCACCTTTGGTACTTATAATTTTTGTGTTACATTGATACAGTTACCTACTTTTTGTATAGATTTTGATTCTTTAACTATATCCTAGTTCATCAAGGAAAAGGATCAAATACCCTACTTATCTGAATCTCCCACAAAACCTAGTAGAATGCTTTCCTGAAAATGCTAAACAAATTGAAAGAACAGTTTTGATAGAATTGAGAATAGACTGGCCTAATTTCCCCTGCCAAATATGGTGTAAATGGGTGAATTTCTGAAGTTACAGGGAGGAAGAAGGTTTAATAAATCACCGAGAGTCTTTCTACTCTAAAGATAATTTTTGAGACTAACATTTTAGTCAAGGAGAAATGGAAATTCCTAACATGGCATATGAAATTAATGCATTCTGCCTCTGGCAATGAGCCACTTCTAAAAGCACTAAAGATAAATTTTCTGACTCTTATGTGAGTTTACTTCATTTTCAGTGTCATTATTGGCATTATTTCAGATATTCATGTATGAAATCTTTGTCTTGAAGGCCCTTCGTGTTTTCTTCTGATGTGGCTTGTCACATTGCAATAGTCTCCCATGATATATTTACACAGTTACATACTGTAATGTCAAAGTAGGACAATAGGATTATTAGAATATGAGGGAATGAAACAAAGAGATAAAAGGAAAAACTAAAGCTTAGTACTGAATATCTAAAGAGAGACCAATGTTAAATTATTTCAGTTTGGCATTGCTATGTATGTCCAAGTAAAGATGTCAGTGGTGCTGTTGGGTTTGTTAATAAGCACTGAGTCACAAAGAATCTTTCAAATCCAGAAAGAGCAGATGTTGAAAATACATTCTTATTTACCTTAAAAGACTTCTTACTGATATAGTCAAATTCAATAGCTTTTCTTAATTTCTAAAGAAACCATTAATGATTATCGATACATTTCTGAAAGAGAATATAAAGATTCTCCAGATTAATGTTTCTGCAGATTAAAAAATTAAATGAAGGCTTAAGAAATGAAAAGGACTTGTGTAAGCCTTCACATGAAATCTGTGGCCCAACCAAGGCTATAATTCACATGCACACTGTCAATCTTTATCTTATAGGAAGAAAGGCTAAGTATAAATTTTAAAAAGAATGTTATTATCATTATAATCTCATATATTCTGGTTAAATTTACTGACAGTTAAACACAGATGATAAAAAGACTTCCATTGCCAGTCACAATGGACTAATAGGGATCAGGTTTACTCTCCTACTTCAAAACCCCCCCCAAAAAATAGTCAAGATATAGGAAACATGGTTTATAAGACACATAAGGCAACAAAGGACAATAATCACGGAGAGACAGGAAGCTAATGAGTGAGTCACAGAAGACTGCCTTGACAATTGCTAGCCCACAGCAAAAGAGAGGGCACCCAGATAGCAGGGCTGACTCACAAAATTGAGGAAATGGAGTTGAGAGTCTAGGGAGACTAAAGCAGCTCGAGTTTGCAGGATAGAGCACAGGAGAAGAGAGAGTTGCACAGAGAGAAAGCTGGAGATCTATTGTAGGCAACTTCCTCCAGTATTGAGCTGAGTTTTTGGCTAGCATATGCATATGAGGAAAGAACTTACAATCCTGGAAAGAATCACCTGAAATGATTAGAGGTAAGTGGGAAAGGCCTTCACACAAAGCTGGGAATTGTGCCTTTCCCAGCAATACTGAAACATTTCAAGATTCCAGGGTGCTGGGTAGATGAGAACACAAAAAATGGTCTTGCTTCAGTAAGGGGGACATAATTATTTCTAGATCGAGCATGTCTTCAGTTCCACCTGACAAATCTTAAAAGCAGACCTGGAAGAGCCAGTTTCTAAGTAACATAAGAGCATCCCAGAATGAAGCTCAAGAATATTTATAGGAATACAAAAATATCCATCATCCAACTGATTAATTTGATGAATTTATGATGTACATGGTAATATTGCCATTTTTTGAATGAGAAAACTAAGGCTACTTCTCATTCACATACCTGGTAAGTGGTAGCTGGGATCTGAAACTCAATCCAATTGAGTTCAAATCCACTAGACAAACTAGAAGAAAGTCAGAAATAAGTTCATATGTAAATCAAATAAAAGGTCTTTATTCATAACACTTCTATTTTAATATACATTATTGTTTGATTTTGGGATAGTGATTTTAGTACTAGAAGCTGAGTGAAAAGAAGAGATGTTGGGGGAGAGGGAGGGTGATGTGGCCATGAGTGAATGTGACCAGACAATGAAAAGCCTCAGGAGAGCTTAGAGTTTTAAAATTTTTCTCGTCACTTTTTCCGTTAAACTGGGAAATAGAAGATTTAACTAAAACATGCCAATAGACTTCCACCCAATCTTTAAGCAATTATAATATGGCACATTTATAGAATTAATGTGATCACCCAACTGAGCAATTCACATACATAGAGAGCATATATTTTCCTGAAGTGTTTATAACTTGAACGATCTTTGTCTCTGCCCACCAACTTATTTCCTTCTAAACAACCACCTTTAAATAAAGCATGTATATCATATTTACTTACATATGAATAAAACCTACACTGATAATCCTACTTCCTAACACAACCCACAATGATGGGAACTTGAGAATTAAAGGACATCCAAATTCTTTTAAAAACCAATTTCTCAACTGCCAAACTTCTACTACTCTTTGATCCACTTAATCAAGCTGCTCTAACCCATCCTTTTCCTAGAATAATACATCTCTGTCTCTCCACTTGTCTACTTTCTTTTGCATGATGAACTAAACAAAGAAATTTGTACATCATTTTTTAAAATAATGAAATTTCCTTTTTTAAAGGACCTGTCTGATAAAATTATTAGCCATTCACTAATACTTACCAGAGAAGAATTCCCTGTTACAATGCCCTCGTGTCAGGTGATGGAGTGTGGTGAGCCGGGGAGAAGACAGGAGAAAGGAGAACTACATGATCATAGACCTTGCTGAGCTATGGAGTCAGGTTGCTCAAATGAATTCGTAAACCTCCTAAGTGAAATGAAATGTACTGTCTGGTAGCTTTATAGTTTTGAAACATTTCTACATAAGAACAAAATAGATACAGGTGAATCTCTAGATTAACATACTTGAAAATACACACTGTGTTTTTTTCCCCCAAAGCTTTTCACCCTTGTTTGGACCAGTATTCTGGTTGCTAACCTGTAACTTAGCACACTGCCACTCTGGTCTTTCCATTTACCAAATCAAGAAACAGAACAATCTACTTGGGGTTTGAAATAAACAGCATTTTTTGCATTAATTTACAAGAGAAACTGGAGATGACAAGACCCCCCGAAGAATAAAAGCGAGCCACAGTTGAAATTGCATTTGAAACGGTATGCAAGGATGACAATTTTAATGATGGAAGTACTTAAATTCATTAATCTGTTGTCCTTTATCAAGGGAGAAAATCAGTCCTATATTCCCAGAGTGATGAAGGGGGCGGGGCAGGGAACGAAAATTACAGAAGCTCTAGTCTTCTGCTGCAGTGACCAGAGGTCAGAGAGGGGCTTGGAACACAGATGCCCACATTAGCAGCTGACTTAGGGTCAGACTGCAAAATTTCCAGTCAAATCTGTTTCTTTCCTTGTTGGAAAAAGACATTTTTTTTTTAATTTCACCTAAGTCAGTTAAGACTTACTTACTAGGAACAAGGTACAACTTCATATTTCTACTAATTTCAAAATAATCTTTTCATAAGTGCTTAGATGAAGCTTTTTAAAAGTATGAATTTTTTAACACTTTACAGTGAAATAAAGCAAATCATCTAACAAAGATCGTGGCAACATGTTAATACTGTTCATAGTAACAATCCTTTTCCTCTTTGCTCTTTTGCTTTTGATCATTGTAGATGATATTACATGTAGATCCACACAAATTCTGTTAAATCTATTTCATCTGTTGTGAATCAACCAAAGTTGTTACTCTATGTAGCAGAAGTCTCTTTTAAAGTGGCCATTTATTACCAATTAATACAGTGTTCACTGCAATAACACTGTCAGGAAAACCTGCAATGAATTTATTTTCTCTTAACCTGTACATAAGCACAGTTACATAGATTCAGGGTAGTTCCACTATATACATAAAAATGGTAATTTATGGATAGGTTTGTCACTGTAATGTTTACATTATTAAAGTTCATGTTTGGGGTTCCTGGGTGCCTCAGTTGGTTAAGCACCTGCCTTTGGCTCAGGTCATGATCCCAGGGTCATGAAATGGAGCCCTTTGGGGCTCCTTGCTCAGCAGGGCGCCTGCTTCTCCTAACCAAACAAAAGAACAAAACCCAAACAAACAAACAAAACAAACAAAGTATATTTAAGATTCTTTGTGGTCTTACTTTCTCTAGTTCAGGTGGAGTAAAAGTTCTAGATGTAACCAGCATTTACATTAGAAAAAAAATTTCTTTTGCTTCACTAACATCCAAGTACACATTAAGGGATGTTTGCAAATTCTTAATACAATGAGTATGCAAACTTTAATATTTTAGGAAAAATACAATAAATTTAGGTCTTGAGAGTAATTTAAATAGAGGAGCTTAAATTCCTTTAGTTAGGAAACTGTTGAATTTTTTGATACGGCTGTTGAAATGGGATGGGATGAGAGGCGGAGCACGTGGTGATTGACCTGCTGGGTCCAAGACCACAGTAGCCTGCCTCAGGGAATTCCAGTTCATCTGCTGGGAGATGTTAACTTTTAAAACATTTTACCTGCAGAGCCACTCTGGGTATACAAATTAAATCTTCTGAAGAAGGGCAGATTCTCCTGCTCTGCCTGTAGTTTTGCATGTTAACTAGGAGTCACGTATTGAAGTATGGATTCACGGGGTCACATTCACCCAGGAACACACAATTAAGTGGGGAAAATTACATTAAAGGGAATAATCAAGTTTTCTTGTAATTATGCTTACGAGTAAATTGGTATGACAATTCTTTATGCTCTAATTATGTGATTCAGGGATAATATACGATGCATTAGACATTATCCCTATATGTAAAACAGTCTCTAGAAAACTCATGCTGTTTATCATACATGAAATTTTTCAAAATTTTTAAATCACATGCAAGCTTAGACTAACTAATCATGGCTGTTGCCTCTACTTGAGTTCTCTTCCTTAAGATCATTTCATGGTTTTCTTTTCTTTTTTCTTTAAGATTTTATTTATTTATTTGAGAGAGAGAGAGAGAATGCACAGGTGTGGGGAGGAGCAGAGCGAAAGGGAAAAGCAGGCTCCCCGCTGAGCAGGGAGCCCCCCATGGGGCTTGATCCCAGAATCCTGGGATCAGGACCTGAGCTGAAGGCAGACACTTAACAGGCTGAGCCACCTAGGTGCCCCTCATTGCATGGTTTTCTTAAATATCATTCTCTCAGAGTCTTCCCTCACCCATTCCATTATTAGAACCCAACTCTTACCTCATTATTCTTTTTACCCTAATTGATTATAATTACATAACACATATTATTCTTGAGACTGTTAACTTACTTGTTTATTGTTTGGGGTGCTTACCAGAATATAAAGTCCATAAGAATAGGACTTGGCATCATTCGTTGCTGAACATTCAATATTTAGAACAATGCCCAGGATATAGGAGGTGCTTAGCAGCGTTGTTAAGTAAAAATTTCATTACTGCATTTTTCATGCATGTCCCAAATTTTTAAGCCACCCAAAGGAAGTGTATATTGAAAAACAAATTATTAGTTTTATAGTCAAAGAGGAAGTATCAAGAAGTATGACATAATAACAATGCTTTTAATTTTCATGAAACTATCAAGAAAATTACAAATGTGTGAAATTATCACTATCCAAGTGTAGAAGTTATTAAAGGTTAAATTTTGAGGGCAGAATGATATAATATTAATTGCAAATTATATACATTTATATATTATGTATATATAATGTATATGTATATATTTACATATTGCATATGTATATATAATGTAAATTATATAAAATTAATTGTAAATTGTCATTTACAGTGTTAAGATTTTAAGAACAAAACAAAGCAGAAACACAGGAGAAGACCACTATAAATTTATTACATTTAAAAAATAATTTTCTAATTAATTTTTGAATGTCTGCTTATATAACTCCTTTTATCACCTTTACTTTTAAGTGCCATATTTTTCTATGAGAAGTTATTTTCTTTGTAAATGTTAAGATTTAGTTTAAGACTATGATACAGTATTAGGTTAGTTTAAAAATATTGTTAATTTTTGAATATTAGGAGCAGTGAAATAATTCAAATATCATATAAAATAAAAATGGCATGCTACATGTCCCTTAATTTTCTATTCTGCTGTTGTTTCAAATTTCCCCAGGTGGAGAGAATGTGCTTTAGTGTTTTTTACCACACATCTAAAAGTTTTGACTTATACATCATCTAGGTGCAGTAATGAATAAGAACTGACATCAAATATCAATATTATTGGCCCAGCTAAATGGTAATTGACATCAAGTTGGATTGCTAAAGAAGTAAACAAAATTGAAATTTTTTTGGCGTATAAGTACTGCCTGACATCATTTGTCCTTCAGAGGATCAATGGCTGCATGACCTAAATGTTGTTTGCATTTCTTTATACAAAATGGCCAGAGACTGATACAAAGTACTTTTTTGTTTGAGCTTTGATTACAAAATTCAGAAGATAAGAAATTGACCTTCTTTTGCCAAAATGGAGTGAGGATATATATATATATATATATATATATATATACATATATATATATATATATATATATATATATATATAATTTTTTTAAATAGGCAATTGTAGGTATTAGTTTATTTCCTGATTTAATGAAAAGATAATGTGAATTAATGTATTTATATCGATATAGTGGCAACTTATAGAAAAGGAATTCATCTATATCAGATCAAATTTAAAACTCTTAACGGCCTAATTAGTAAATTTTTATTTAAAGATTTTATTTATTTATTTGAGAGAGAGAGAGAACAAGCAGTGGGGAGGAGCAGAGGGAGAGAGAGAGTGAGAGAAGCAGACTCCCCTACTGAGCAGGGAGCCTCAGGGACTACAGGGCCCGATCCCAGGACCCGAGATCATGACCTAAGCTGAAGGCAGATGCTTAACCAACTGAGCCATCCAGATGCCCCTAACTGGTATGTTATGATATAAAAAAAGTTCTCCTCCTGAGACATATATCCATTTTTTTAAAGTAGATCAGCTCAAGTTTAGCACAGTTCCATTTTTTTAAATTAGTATTCAGCTCAAATTTAGTACAGTACATAGTTTCTTATTTGGAATAGCTTCAGAATTCCATTTTCTTATTTTTTTTTGTTTTTTTTATTTTCTTTTTAAAGATTTTATTTATTTATTTGACACAGAGAGAGAGATTACAAGTAGGCAGAGAGGCAGGCAGAGAGACAGGGAGAGGAGGAAGCAGGCTCCCTGCTGAGCAGAGAGCCTGATGCGGGCCTTGATCCCAGGACACTGAGATCATGACCTGAGCCGAAAGCAGAGGCTTTAACCCACCGAGCCACCCAGGCGCCCTTATTTTTGTTAAAATACAAAATATGTATTTCAGATTTATGTTTATAACATTGATATTATGTTACACACAACTAAATTATAGGATATAAGAAATTCATCTTACATATTTGCTTGTGTGTATTCTTTTATTTACTTCTACTTATTTGAATACAAATGGTTAAAAGGAACCTTAGCTTCATGAAGAAGAGGAGGAGGAGGAGGAAGAAGAATTAGAAGAAGAAGAAAAAGAAGAAGAAGAAAAAGAAGAAGAAGTAGTAGTAGTAGTAATAGTAGTAGTAGTAGTAGTAGTAGAAGTAGTAGTAATAGTGGAAGCAGCCACAGCAGCACCAAGAAAGAGGAGGAGAGGGAATAATAGAAATAGGAATGGTAATGATAGTATTTTCTACTTGCCAGGCACTAGGTTGAATACATTACTTGTATTATCTAACACTCACTGTTCTTTTTATCATTAATTTTCACAAAATAACTGAATGATTGCTTAAGATTATATATCTTGTGAATGGCAAAACCAGTATCCAAAAGTAGAATTGAAATTTGGTAATTTTCCAGTGCTCCAAAGTGACAGGACACTATGATTCTATAGAAGCTCTGTAAGGAGCAACTAATCTATCCTGATTAATTCAATAAGTTTAGCTTTATATTTATGGATTGTGGTTTAATATCCACAGAATTTGGAAGGCCAATAAAGCTGAAGTAGATAAGATGCAGTGATACAATGCTGTAATGAAATCCTTGTACTTTCATTCGTTCATCACAATTTTTGAACATTCAGTGTGTAAAATAAACTATACTAGATGTTTGAGATATTAAGTCAAATAAGATTTTAAAATGTTATTTTTTTCATTTCTTTTCACTGTACTCCAATTCAGAAAGATTTTTTTTTTTTATTTAATGAAGACACAAAAATCCCCAAGACAACGGTGAACAACGATCCTCTAGTTTCTGCACTGGGAGAGTAGGGTGACACTAACAAAAATGCTAAGAGATGGGTAAAGGTTAGGATGAAGGGAAAGCAAGAGTTTCATTTTTAGCATGTTAAAATAAGACATCTTACAGATATTTAGGCCGAGAAGCAAAATAGCTAAAGATGACTCTAATGATAAAGAGCACAATGGGACAAACTTGGAAATCATCACATGTAGGAAAAATTAAAAGTCATAGGTTTGAACGAAATGATATAAGGAGAAAATTTGCTAAAAAACAAGATTTAAGACCAAGTCTTGACACTGTTAAATATTTGTCAGTCAAGTGATAAAGAAGAATCCAGCATAATAGATTGAGAAGTAATGACCATGGAGATTTTACTTCTTAGGATTCAAGAAGAATGTTTTAAGTGAAGTGAAAAATAAAGTCTGATAATAATGAAGAAATAATCATTGGATGTAACAATATGAGAACTAAGAGCAGTTTCATGGGAGTGTTTGACTTGGATTTATACCTGAATGGCTGAGGAAAAGATGATACGGGAGATGTCAGGGCAACATGGAGGAATAAGATAATGAAAAAATAATACTGCCATTCAATCTTCAAGGAAATTATGGATTAAAAAGTTAAAAAATAAATTAACATATATCTAAACTAAAAAACAAAACAAAACAAACCCGAAACAAAACAGAAAAACAATGAAACAAGGACAGGCAAATTTGAAAAGAACCCAACAGAAATCATACGGATGATAAAAGTAGTAACAGAAACATAAAAGGTCAATAGAAAAATTCATAGTAAACTAGATTCAGCCAAATAAAATTCAGTGAATTATAAGAGAGATCTGAAGAAGTCCATCAGAATTCAGCATAGAGAACTGCAGCATAGGAAATAAAAGACAAGTTAAGAAACTTGGGGATCTAAACAAAAGGTTTCAATCCAAGGATAAAAGGAGAGTCTAAAGGATGCACTAGAGGGAACTGACAAGAAATGATAGTTAAAGAAATAATGGCTGCATATCTTCCAGGATTGCAGAATACAGGGTGCTCACAATGAAGAACCGCAGCAAGTTTTGAAGGAAAAAAAGAGACAAGAACACGTGTACACACATCATAAAAATATTGAAAATAAAATATTAAATGCACTAAAAGGTATCAGAGAGAAAAAGCAAACAGGTTATCTACATAGGATCTGCTACTAAATTGAGAGCAGACTTTCATGACAAAAATAAATCCAGAAGAAAATGGAATATCACAATGAAAATAAAATATGCAAAGACCAAGAGACTTACTACCTACTGACTCTCACTGAAAGAACTACTAGAGAGTATTCTTCAGCGAGAAGAAAATGATACCTTCAAAGGAGAAAAAATAAATAAGTATATTGTAAACAAAGAAATAATAAACTACATTGGTAGCTCTAATAAATATCAACTGTTTCAAGGTGGGATCAAAATGTAAAATAAAAATAACATGCAATATTGAAAACTGATGTCTAGAAAAAAGTCTGAGTGTTCTAATTTCTTTGTGCTATTCTGGGGAGAATAGCAGTATTATTTAATTGTAGACATTTTAGTGAAATAAAATGTATGCATATGAAAAA
This sequence comes from Ailurus styani, assembly GCA_002007465.1. NCBI lineage: Eukaryota > Metazoa > Chordata > Mammalia > Carnivora > Ailuridae > Ailurus > Ailurus styani. The sequence continues at coordinate 82,895 of LNAC01000226.1, forward strand.
TGGAAAAGTAACAAAACTAGATAAAAAGAAAAAAAAACAAGGAAATTACATAATAGAATAAACAAAATAAGATGGTAAAAGTAAATCCAAAATATTAATAACAAATGTAGACCAATTAAAGTCAGCTATTAATAGACTCAGGTTTTATTAAAAACACAAAGTAAACAGTATATGTCACTTATAAGAGAAATAAATCAAATGAAATCATAAAAAAGGAAGGAAATTGGGGGATGATAAAAGGAACTGTGTAAATATGTTCAAAATAAGTAATATAAAGGAAAATGTTTTAATTTTGTCAAACGGCAATTTTTACACAAGTCTTTAAGGAAGTTTTCTGGAAGCAGATATGACTTATAAATTTACATGCATCTAACAACTGAGTCTCAACAAAATATAAAGCAAAATGGCATTTGAAAATAAAATATATAAAAATATATGCTTTCTTTTTAGTTGAAAATTAAAAATCTGTAAGAATGTTAGGTGATTTTAATACTTCTCATAATAAAAAATTTTAAGCAAACAAAAATCATGTCTTTATATGATTTTCACAATTACATCTATAATAATCTTTATCTAACAAATACAATGAGAAGTTCCAAACAAGAACATACATTCTTTCTAAGCCTCCATAGGACATTTTAAAAAAGATCATGCACAAGGCCACAAACAAGTCTTACCAAATCTCCAAAACTGACATCATACAGATACTTTTTCTGACAATTATGTAATCAAATTATAAATCAGCAATTTAAAGAGAGCTCTCAAATATTTCATGTATATTTCATAGATTTGGTACTAAAAGCAATTTTAAATAAGTCCAAATTTACAAAACAAAAAACCAAGAGTACATGAAAGTAGGAAAAGTAAGACAGCAAGTGATTGAGAGATGAAATTCAAACTTAAAAAACAGACGATTTTGGAACGTGTTTATATATAGATTAAAATAGTCCTGTAGAAAGGGGGAAAAAAGGAATAATTGTAATATAAACTTATGAAGAGAGTGAAAGAAGAATGGGAAATGAAATTTATTGTACAACCTAAAATATTAACATTTCTTAGGAGCTAAAAAAACTCCTTCTAAGATTACTGAAGGTGAGACACTAACAATGAGTGGAGATACCCATATAGTTAGAAATGCAGAAGTAGGAACAGGAGATTTCTTCTCTGAAGGCTTTTATTTTATCACTAAAGAATGAGTCAAGGATATAAGAAGAGAGTTTGTGGAAGAGAGGGAAGTGGGAGTTTGAGGATATTTAAGAAGGAGGTAGAATAGTAATCTAAGTGAATAGAAAAGTGAACACACTAGGGAAATAAAATCTAAATGTTAAGTAATAGTGGAGTGGCTGGGTGGTTCAGTTGGTTAAGTGTCCCACTCTTGATTTTGGCTTGGGTCATGATCACAGGATTGTGAGACTGACTCCTGCACTGGGCTCTGTACTGGGCATGGAGGCTGCTTAAGATTCTCTCTCTCTCTCCCTCTCCCTCTTCCCCCATCTTCCTCCCTCACTAAATAAATAAATAAATAATATTAAGTAATAGTGAGTGGTTATTTGTACTTTGGAGTCATAAATTTTATTTAAAGAAAACAGAAAAAGAGTTCTAGTTTAAAATGGTAACATAGGCAGATTCTGAACTCTCCTCCTCCACAGAACATACCAGATTAAACCTATTAATATAACAGCATCTCCTGAAGGAGAAATGAGTGCTGACTAAACAGTTACTGAGCAACCAAAGACAGAGAGAATGAATGGCAAGAGAATAGTAGGAGAGATGGAGACATGTCACAGTTTAAAAGAGTAACTAGTGGGTATCTGTGTGGCTCAGTCCATTAAGCGTCTGTCTTCAGCTCAGGTCATGATCCCAGCATCCTGAGACAGAGCCTGCAACAGGCTCCCTGCTCAATGGGGAACCTGCTTCTCTCTCTGCCCCTCCCCCTGCATGTGCTATCTCTCTCTCAAAAATAAATAAAAAAATAAATATTAAAAAAAATTAAAAGAGCAACTAGTATATATAGCCACAGCTCCAGCCAGCCAGCAACAGTCACCAAGCCCATATCGTCTGCAAAGAGGTCACCATACATAAGACAACTTCTTCAACTTTAGAAGTAGCTGTTCTACCTAGTCCATAGAAACAAACACAGAAAGTCAAGCAAAATAGGGGAGACAGGAATATGCTCCAAAAGAAAGAATAAGAGGAAAAAAAAGTTAAAGAATTAAATGAAACAGAAATAAGCAATATGCCTGATAAAGAGTTTAAAGTAATGATCATAAAGATACTCACTGGACTGGAGGAAAGAATGAAAGAACTTAGTGAGACCTTCAATAAAGAGTTAGAAAATATTAGAATCAATCAGAGCTGAAGAATATAATAACTGAAATAAAAAACACAGTAGAGGGAATCAACAGTAGATTAGAGGACACAGAAGAACTATCAATGATCTGGAAGGCAGGGTAATGAAAAGCACAGGAGCTGAACAGCAAAAAAAGAAAAGAATTTTTAAAAAATGAGGATAAATTAAGAGATCTCTTGGACAACATCAAGCGAACAAGCATACACATTATAGGGGTCCCAGAAGAAGAAAGGGAGAAAGGTATGGAAAACTTATTTGAAGAAATGATAACTGAAAAATTCCTTATCTAAGGAGGGAAATAGACATCCAAGTCTGAGAAGTACAGAGAGTTCCAAACAAGATGAACTCCAGCAGGTCAACACCACAGCACATAATAATTTAAAAGTCAAAGATTAAAGATAGAGAATCCTAAAAGCATCAAGAGAGAAACAAAAAGTTACCTGCAAGGGAAAATCTTTCAGTTGATTTTTCACCAGAAACCTTGCAAGCCAGAAAGGAGTGCCATGATATAGTCCGTGTTGAAGGGGAAAAGAAACTTATAAACAAGAATACTTTACCCAATAATGTTATCATTCAGATTTGAAAGAAAGATAAAGAATTTCCGAGACAAACAAAAGATAAAATAGTTTATCATCACTAAACCAGCCTTACAAGAAATATTTAAGGGACTTCTTTAAATGGAAAATAAATGACCATAATAGAAATAAGAAAAATATGAATAAAAAGATGTAAAATATGATAACAAATACATAAAAATCCTTTCCTTTAGGATATATTTGAACTTATATGATTTTCAAATTACTATGAACAGCTATTTACTTAGAATGTTATATATGAACCTCACAGTAACCACAAACCCCAAAAAATAAGGAGAAAGAAAGCCAAACAAAATACTATACCTACTCATTGCTCAAAAAGAAGAACAGGAAAAGAAGAAAGAAACAAAGAACTACAAAAACAACCAGGAAACAAATTTTAAATGGCAATAAGTAACTTTCATCAATTATTTTAAATATAAATGGCCTGGGGCACCTGGCTGTCTCACTAAGTTATGCGGCTGCCTTCAGCCCAGGTCATGACCCCAGCATCCTGGGATCAATTTCCACATCTGGCCTCTTGCTCAGTGGGGAGTGCATCTCCCCCTGCCTGGTCTGCCTGATGCTTCCCCTGCTTATGATCTGTCTCCAACAAATAAATAAGTAAAATATTTTTAAAAAAATAATTATAAATGGCCTAAATGCTCCAATCAAAATAGAGTGGCAGAATGGATATAAAAACAAGAATCATCTATAAGTTGTCTACAGGAGATTCACCTGAAGATGCATATAGATTGAAAGTGAAGGGATGGAAAAACATTCACCAAGCAAATGGAAGCATGGGAAAAAAAAAAGGTGGGGTAGCAATACTTACATCAGACAAAATAGACTTTAAAAAAAAAAAGACTGTAATAAGAGACAAAGAAGGGCATTACATAAAGATAAAAGGATTAATCCAACAAGGGCATGTAACAATTGCAAATATTTACGTGCCCAACATTGGAGCACCTAAATACATAAAGCAAATATTAACAGACATAAAAAGAGAACTAGATGGTAACACAATATAGCAGGGGACATGAACACTCCACCTAAATCAATGGATAGATCATCCAGACAGAAAATCAATAAGAAAATAGGTCTCTGAATGACACATTTGAGCAGATGGACATAACAGATATATATAAAACATTCTGTCCAAAACCAACAGAATATACATTCATTTCAAGTGCACATGAAACATTCTCCAGAATAGATCACATATTGAGCCATAAAGCAAGCCTCAATATATTTAAGAAGACTGAAATCACACCATGCAACTTTCCCAACCACAATGGTATAAAACTAGAAATACATCAAAACAAAATAAATGGAAAAAAACACAAACATGTGGAGACTAAACAACATGATACTTAACAGCTAATGAGTCCATAAAGCAATAAAGGAGGAATCAAAAAATACATGGAGACATATGAAAATGAAAACACAGCAGCCCAAAATCTCTGGGACACAGTGAAAGCAGTTTTAAGAGGGAGGTATATAGCAATACAGGCCTACTTCAAGAAACCAGAAAAACTCTAATAAACAATCAAACCCTATGCATGGAGAAACTAGAAAAAGAAAAACAAAGCCCAAGGTGAATGGAAATAATAAAGATCAAAGCAGAAATAAATTATGTGTAGATAGACAGATAGATGATAGATAGATAAATAGATAAAAATCAATGACATCCCCCCCCAAAATAATCAATGACACCAAAAGCTGGTTCTTTGAAAACATAAAAAAAAAAGAAAACTGACAAAAACTTAGCCAGACTCAAGAAAAAAAGAGAAAGCACTCAAATAAGTAAAATCAAAACAAGAAAGGAAAAATAACAGGTGATACCACAGAAATACAAGGGATTATAAGAGAACACTATAGGAAATTATTTGCCAACAAACTTGACAACCCAGAAAAATATGGATAAATTCTTAGAAACATATACTCTCAACATCACTAATCATCAGGGAAATTTAAATCAAAACCACAATGAGATATCACCTTATACCTATTAGAATGCCTAAAATAAAAAAAGACAAGTGACAATAAGTGTTGGCATGGATGTGGAGAAAAAAGAACCCCTGTGCAATGTTTAGAAATACTATATGATCCAGTAATTCCACAATTGTGTATTTATTTACCCAAGTGAAATCAAAACACTAACTCAAAAAGATTTATGCACCTCTATATTTATTGTGGCATTATTTAAAATAGCCAAGACATGGAAGGAATCTAAGTGTCCATCAATAAACAGATGGATAAAGAAAATGTGGTATATATACACAGTGGAATATTACACAGCCATAAAAAGGATGAGATCATTTCTTTTGAGACAACATGGACAGGCATGGTGGAGATTTTGCTAAGTGAAATAAGTTAGACTGGGAAAGCCAAATACCATATGATTCTACTCATAAATGGAATCTAAAAAAATGAGTAAACAAACAAAAAGCAGAACTATAAAAACAGAGAACAAACTAATGGTTGCCATGGGGAGGTGGGTGGAGGGTTGGGCAAAATGAGTGAAGGGGAGAGGGAGATACAAGGCCTCCAGTTATGGAATACGTAAGTCATACAAATAAAAAACAGAGCATCAGGAATCCAGTCAATGACATTTTAATAGCAATGTTATGGGACAGATGGTAGTTATATTTGTGATGAACATAGCATAATGTATAAATTTCTCAAATCACTAAGTTGTTCACCTGAAATTAATGTAACATTTTGTGTCAACTATATTCGAATAAAACAAAAAGCAGAAAACAACCAGTCTGATGGTACAGTATTTTAAAACCTCCAGCATTTTTACACATTTTCTATAGAGAATGTAAATTTGCCAGATATGCCATGTAGAAGAAATGAGGTCAAATTGAACTGAAGTCCTTTGGAATGGAATTGATAGAATGATAACTGAAGAACCTAAGCTGGGGTAAAATGCTAAGTGAAGGCAGAAGGGGTGATAAGATAATGAGTACGATTTTAACTGATTAAACCTCTCAGTGAGGGATAAAAATTGTTGTACTGGATTTACTTAAGACCTGGAAAGACAGGGACGCCTGGGTGGCTCAGTTGGTTAGGTGGCTGCCTTTGGCTCAGGTCATGATCCCAGGGTCCTGGGATCGAGTCCCACATTGGGTTCCTTGCTCAGCAGGGAGCCTGCTTCTCTCTCTGCCTCTGCCTGCTACTCTGCCAGCTTGTGCGCTCTCCCTTTCTCTCTCTGACAAATAAATAAATAAAATCTTAAAAAAAAAAAAAGACCTGTAAAGACAAACAGATATGTTCGGAAAAGCCTGCTTGGATTTGAGATTTTGGACGTGATGCATTTACAGTTAATGACAAGGTGTTCAGAGTCTGACTTTAGGAATACGTAGCTGAGGAGAAAAAGGGTGTTGGAGAAAATGGAGTCAAGGTAGTGGTCAGAGTAGTGCATTGGCCACATAGGTAGAGAAAGACAGTAACTTAGGAACTCTAGTCTTCAAAGAATGAAGGAAAGTGGCTGGGAGATTCTCAGCAGTAAACTCTGTTCCCAGCAGTGAATCTGCTTTAGGATTTCAATGGAACGTCGGTGTATTTTGAGTTTAATATATCTCATTTGATCCATGATCCCTCACTTAATTCTGAAAGTCAATTTTTTCCTTAATGAGCTTTAAAATGAAGCTGCCTTAGACCATACTTCCTAAGGTACTCCTTATCAAACAACCTGGACCCATAACCTCTGGTACCTAAGGGTAGAAAGTGCAGGGTAAGATACCCAGGGGTACAAAATGTAGACTGGGCTTAACCTTTCTCCATACTTTTATGTTTTATTAGTACTTGGCTTTTCGACCCTTTCATTTTGATTTTATGGCCTTTTTGACATACAGAATGTGTTATATTTATTTCTGTTATTGATAGACATTCTAAGTCAACAGGTTTTCCCTTATTACATAGACTTTCATTCCCAGACAGTTATGCTTGTTCCTTAATATGATTTCATTACCCTTCCCACATCTCAAATCCCTCTCGGGGGAATACAACAAGGCCTCATGGAATCTCCACTCAGGTCAGACTACTTCCTGGAAAACTGAAGGTGGAGGACACTCTGATAGGGACACCCTGCTCATTTTCTTGCCATGTGTTTTTTACATAGTTGTTTGTTTAGTTTTGTTTTTAACTTACGTTGAATTTTCTGTGTCCAGCAATTGCTGTCAATTTTTTTTAATTTTTGTTTTTGCTTTACAAAATGGATTCAGTAATAACACTTTCATAATTCCTTAAAATGTTTCATGAACAGATTACTTTATTTTTTTTAATTTTTTTTTTTTAAAAGATTTTATTTATTCATTTGACACAGAGAGAGAGATTACAAGTAGGCAGAAAGGCAGGAGAGAGAGAGGAGAGAGGAGGAAGCAGGCTCCCTGCTGAGCAGAGAGCCCGATGCGGGCCTCGATCCCAGGACGCTGGGATCATGACCTGAGCCGAAGGCAGCGGCTTTAACCCACTGAGCCACCCAGGCGCCCGAACAGATTACTTTAAAAAGAAGTTTTAAATAAATATCTTTCCAATAGGAAGATTGGTCAGAAATAAAGACATCAGAACTCTAATAATATAACATAGAATACAATTCAATTTGCATAGCTTTTTAGGACCATATATAATTATTATTTGCTGAATATTTGTTTCTGTGATTCTTGGTTGCTAGCTAGATAACACTGAATTTTACATTTGTGACTTCTGTTTACAAATCTAAAGTTGTGGAATTTTCCTAAAATTGTGTTTATATAAATAGCTAAATGCATTTTTAACTAGTGGTGCAACTTGAAGTCATATCCCTAAAGGCATCAAACAATTAGCAAGCCTAATTCTAGATAATTCAAGTTTCTGCCTGCTATAGATGCACTCCATAATGCATTTATGACAGCTTCGTTTGATAGTTTGTTTGAATATGAATTATGTCACAATGCCACATCCTTGAGTAAACGTCTTTGTGCTCTTTCAGTCATTGCTACCTCCTAATGTCTTGATATTCCTTGGCAAGTATGTGAAATAAAACAGTTTTTAAACAGTTTTTAAAACAACTGACATATGTGACCAAAAATTTCACCCATGAGTGTCAGTCATCATCATAAAAAAACATTTCCTTAATAATTATTAAACATTTATAGCAAAGAAGAGATAAGTTACTGGAAGCATTTAGTGAGACCTGGGGATGTTGATTTGGAATAGTGTAGTCCTTTAATATGGACAAAGTGAATAAACAAAAACAGGTTATCCATTTTGATATTGGACACAAGGACCTCATATTCATCATCTTGCCTTTTAATTATGTGTACTTAATGTATGTATCCCTTGATTGCTAAATGAATAAATTTAATTTGGTTAATCTTATATTTATTAATTTTATTATTTGGGATATTAAATGGTATGTCATTTTTAGCTATGCTATTGCTTACCAAAATGCTTGACTCACAAAATAATTTATTTCATTTTAGCTTCCATTTAATTTTCTTAGGGTATGTGAAGCTATAAGCCATTTAATAGATTTTTAGCATAAATATCCTATATCATATGGTTCACAGTGCTTAAATGGCTCTACATTCTGCTAAAAATAAAATTTTACTTGGTACCTAGAACTAATCCATAATATATTGGCTCAATGGAGTCAATTAAATGGAGATTCCTTAATAAGATGAATTTGTTAAAATATAATTGCAGTTGAGCCCATCACTAATGTTCCAGGTGTCATTTACAATGCCACCAGTACAATTTTAGTTGAAGCAAATAACATTCCTTTAGAAGAAATAATTTTTAGTGAACATTTTTCTTCTGTCTAAAAGAATAATAACAGCATGATAGTATCAGAATTTTGACGATGCTGTCATTTTGAAGTTAGAGGTAGGTAATCTATCAGATTAATTTTTTAGTTAATTGAGAAAGAAGGAGTATGGAATTAAGATTCACACTCTCCTGGGAATTTAGAGACAAATTAAAATGTTAGGTATAATTAAATCATAGAGTTTGAAAGGACTTGAGGTCATCTATCAGTCAAATAGCTTTCATCTGAGAAAGAACAAACTTAAATCATTCTTCCATGAGTACTATCTGTACCCTTTTAAAGACAACCTCAATTAGCTTAGCAACTCAAAGCAGTGTTTAATAATCTTCATAGTTGGTGAAATCATCCTGATATCTGAATACCTCAAGCTGTGGATAAATACTTCTGCTATGTCATCAGTTTATTTGAAGAAAGATGTATTTGAAACCTTTCAATGAGTAATTGAAAAACTGTCAAATCAAGGTTGCTCTGTTTTAACCTGAAGAAAGTCTATTTTTCTTTGATGGCTTTTTTTATTTTTGGTTTTCCTTTCAAGCATTTTCATTATTCTTATGATTTTACATTAATATTTACAAGTTTATTTCCCACTTACTTCCTCGAAGCCCACATTACACAAGAAGCTTTTAAAAATGTGTTTAAGTAGAGTTGAATATAGAATTCCTCATTGTTCCTACCACTGTATATTGTGTGTATTTTTTAAACTGCTACAGTCCAAACTATCTATATATTTTTTTCATTGTCATAGTTAATTCCTAAATTTGTTCTCACCCTGTTAACTTACCGTTTTCCCCCTGGGACTCTATTTTAATACAATTAACTAGTATATATGAAATATTAAAAGAATTTATTGGGAGAACTGAACTCACCCTAGGAGCAAAGGTGGCATCATTGATAGAATGCATGTGACCATAAAGTGACTGCTCACAGTTACCCTAGGAAGACACAGCAGAAATAAAATCAAGTAAATTTCATGCAGTATGTGAAAGAAATCAAAAGGTTATTAATTTTATTTGTTTTAAAGTATTACGCTAAGTTTCCTTATACCAAAGCAGTGTTCCCTCAACTTTTCTTCCTCAGGTATCTCTCCCCAATAGCAGATATCTTAGCCTCTGTGCAGGGCTAGAAGTATGACAGAGTTAATACCCCTTTCCCCATATACCTTGACAAATGGGGGATGGGAATTAGTGATTAACCTGAAACTTTGATCCTTTAGAGCTGAGCTATCCAATCGAGTCATCACTAGCCAGCCAAATATATGACTACATTTAAATTAATTAAGATTAAATAAAATTAAAAACTCAATTCCTCAGTCATACTAGCCATATTCCAAGTGGCTATTATACCAGACAATGTAGATATATAGCCTTTCCAGCATCAGAAAGTCTTATTGGACAGTGCTGTTTAAAGGAATGCATCTAAGGCTGTGTGTTCTATAATTACTCATCAGAGAGTCCTCTGCAGGATTTAGTCTCAGTTGCCCACAGGGTAACTGGATCAAGAATGTATCCTTTATTGGGTTTTGCTCTTTTGTTTAGCTTCTACTTTCTGAAATAACAAGAAAATATTCTATATTTGGAATAATAACCAAAAAAACTGTTTATTACCCCCCCAAAGTATTGCTTTAGCTCAATAATAAAGTTAATACATTCTCATGATTAAAAATGCTAGGTTTTTCTATCAGCTACCATTCAGAATCAGTCAAGGCAGTGCTAATGAGTGTGTCATCAGTGCTTGTCTGGGCACTGAAATTCTAGTATCCTCACTTTTAAGCTAGTGAGCTGGTGGTGAAGTTTCACTAAATGACTCCATCTTGCAGTTGGCATAGTTTTCAAGCCATGGGGACAGCTAGTGAAGCCATTATAGAGGGTACCTGTTTTCAGCACATCATTGCCATCACTGCTGGGGATGTGGGGTTTTTTTGTTTGTTTTAGATTATGAGATCATGTTTTAATTCCTGAGTTTTCACAGTTTGGCATTACCCTTCTATGTATAAAAATGGCATAAAACATGTACAGTAGTATTTTTAACACAAACTAAGCATTTGACTTATGAAAACTATTTCACATCTACCCATTCAGGTCATCTTTCCAAATAATAACTAAAATTAAAATTAACTACAAAAATTTCAAAACATCAGTTTAAATTATTTCAAGCAAATTTGGTCCATAACACATCACACAGGGAATTTAAATGTGGGGAGTCTTCATTTTAACACCAAGGTTCAAAAGGCATTCTTAATTATCTTAGGGAAATAACACAAATTTTGTAGAAGAACCAAAGTAGAGAGTTATATCTGGAATATTGTTTGTAGATTTTTATTATGGGCTAAAATTCAGATTTATTTCAACAATGTATTCATTCAACAAATATTTTTGATCAATTAATCTATGTCGGACCCAATTCTAGGTGCTTAGGATCTGTCAGTGAAAAAAACAAAGAACCAACCGTGTCTTTATCAAACTTACTTTTAAGGGGAGAAGGTAGGAATAGTTATTTTAAAAAGGTATAAAGTGTGTTAGAAGATCACAAGTTATGGTGAAAAGAAGAAAAGTCAGACAGGGTAAGGGGTATCATGAGTTTTGGGATTAAAGGGTTAAGGGCAAACTGCATTGTCATGTAGAATGATATGGTTTGACTACACTCAAAAAGTAAGGTTTGAACAGGGATTGAAGCAACCCAAGCAGACATCTGGAGAAAAAGCATTCCAGGAAGAAAGAAAAGGTAGAGCAAATGTCTTAAAGATGGGAGATTACCTGGTGTGTTTCTGCAATAGCAAGGAAGCCAATGTGGAGGGAGAGAAGTAAATCAGGAGAGTAGGCTTACTAAAAGGCTTCATCTACTCTGATTTACTGCCAGATATTTACTTAGCCCTAAACTTTTATGGCTGGAGGAAAGATTACAGAAAAGATTACAAAATGAGATACAAAAGACAGCGTATCATCATCATGTCTCCTCATTGTTATAGGACATTCATGGGATAGTTTGGAACTAAGCAAAGTTGGAAAGGCTTTGCAACTAAGCTCTATTTAGTCCTCACTATTCCCATTGTGTTCAGCAAGTTAAATTTCAGATATTTATTTGCAGAATTAATGCATGCTGTTAATCCCTTTTCACAGAATGCAAAATTTCCCCACAGGAATTTAAATTTCACAAAAATAAGTTGCAACACTATGGCACTCTTTCAGGATCCCCCCCTGCCCATGTTATTCTGGTTCACTATCTTGATACTGCTATAACTTTAAACCAATTATGCTTAGAACTTCAAATCCTCTAAATTCCCAAAGTAGAAATAAGTTACTTACAAAGCCAAAAAGGCAAAGTATAAGATGTTATAATTAGCTTTCATATATTATCTTAGGAATTTTTATAGTTAATTTCCCTTGAGAATTAGTTATCATATATAGTTGTATAATATTATACCTGCATAGTGAGTGATAATATTTAAAAAATTTATATTTAAATTAGCAAAATGTTTTTTGCATTATAAAAGTTTTACATTTGGTGCTCTTCTAAAGTGAGACTCTCTAAACTCTTTGATTAATTGTTAAGGAAAATGGAGTTTTCTGATTCAAATCCTGAATGCCAAGTTTTAATTCAAAGTGGAATCTCTAAGGCACTCTTGAAAAGCCCTGAAAATATGGGGTTATAATGGAAATGCTGACGGACCACATTTGTGCTGCTATAACAAAACCTGACTTGAAGATAAATGTTTCATGAATTAAGAAAAGTTAAAAAAAGCTTTTCTATCCAGCTTTGTTCCCAAGATAAAAGTGAATCTACTCTTTTTGTGGTACAGGGAATATGTGGGTTACTAATATTCTAGTCTGCAAACAGCCTTAATCAAAAGTAATACCCAAACCGGGATGTTAAAATTTGGAATATCTTCTTTGATGAATTCTTGTCAGAATTGTTTTCTCTCAGAGAAGTGGAAAAAAAAAAAGATGTAAAAGAGGGAAGAGTCTTATAAGAAAAAAAACCTATGTGACCCAACATGTCATGGCTCCAGTATTTGAATCTCTCAGAGAAGCTATGGGCAGTGAAGATAGCCATCAGTGGCGCCGGGGATAGACACGTCTGAGACTTAAATTCTTGGATCTGCTACCTGATAGCTCTATGACCTTCAACAAATTGCTTCCCCTCACTGTGCTTCTGTTGCCTCATTTAATTCTCAAAACAAACCTAGAGGTTAAATATCATTACCTCATCGGACATAATGTTGGTGGAGTGCCTAGCACAAAGTGATAGCTTAACAAATATCAGCTCTTAACCTGCAGCATGAACCATGGAAATTCTGATAACTTCCAAACCATCTCTGCCCTTAGCTCTCTCTTTCCTTAAAGACCCCAGCAAAGAGTAGTAGAGGCATTGGTGCTACTTTTTCTACTTGTCCATCAGATTCACTCCCTATGTGACACTGCCGTAGTCTGTACCCTGCTTTCTACCAATTACATCACTGTGGCCACTAAAGCCCTCTGGCGTCTGGTTGGATTCAGCCAGGGGGAAGCACCGGCAGGATATGAAAGAGCAGAAAGATATCAAGGGCAGATAAATGACCCCTTTGGCTCCCTTCCTGTTCAGCTGTATTTTGTCAGTGGTCCTGTTTTCTACCTAATTCCACTACTCATGTTATGTGGGCCCTCTCCCATGGCTACAGCTCTACCGTGTCCAACAACGTTCTGCTTCCCCTGCCCCTTCAGGGTTCCTGTTGCTGCTAGCCCTTGGGGGCTGTGTTGGTTCCCTTAACCCCATTTGCATCTCTGTAAACATTCAACTTGAGTTTACTTCATGTATCATCTGTTTCCTGCTGGTGATATGGCATGGGAGACATAATCTGCAAAAGCAGACTTTTTGACTTACTACTTCTCAACTGCCTATCTTTACTCTTGCCAAGTCTTTCCCTCTAAGTAAATGGCACTGCCACTTGCTCAAACAAACAAAAACCTTAGGCAATCACAAACCTGAGAATTAGAATACTTCTTCTTCTACCCCGACCCCCACACATCCCTCATCCAGCACATCAGCTTTTTCTTCAAAATAAAGCCCTACTCTGCCCACCTCTGTCTCTTTTTACCATTACTGCTCTGTGCAGGAATTCAGCTATCATACTGAGCCCAAAGACAGCAGAAGCATCCTTATTAGTCTCCTTGCTTCTACTTTCACCCTACTCCCCATCTCTTGATCACAGCAGAGTGATCAATAAAACCTGGATCAGATCATGCCATGCTCCTGGTAACAGCCTCCTGAACAATTACCATCATTCACACTCAGAATAAATTCTGAACTCTTTACTTTGTTCCAAAGGCTCCATATTGTTTGGCTCCCATCTGCCTAATTCACCTCACCCTTTACCATTCTTCCTTCTCATGCACTGTGCTTCGCGAATGTTTTCATATTTCTGCACGGTCAGGGCTTTCTGAGCAAACAGCACTACACCTGGATTAAAGGATGATTGAATAGCAATCCAACCCCAAAGACAGAGATCTCTGGAGAGATCGAGGTGCATCTCCCTCTGAGATATTCCTTTACATTTCAGGGGTTGCAAGCTTAGAGGATTTTCTCTTCCCAGAGAGGATCTGTTTATATTTCCAACAAAGGTTCTCCCTCTCCTCTCTCCCCATCACCTCGCCTCCTTGGAGGGGCACAAGGGCTCTGACTTTCATAATTTGGGGGTTCCTTTCTATGATACATGACCCCACTGTACCTGTGGGGTACACCTGGCTCTCGCAGCTTCTCTCCATGGGGAATGCAGAAAAGGCAAATCAACATAAGCTGCTCAGTGAGTAAATAAATGGTCTGATCACTTATCCAGAAACCTGTTTCCTGTCAGGATAAATACATAAGTAAATACAGACACAAAAACAACACTGTCCCATTAGCCTTCGTCTTCTGCTTCTAACAGGCCTAGCATGTTCCTGCCTTTGAACGTCCTGTTTCCTCTATCTTGGATGTTTTCATGTAGCTAAATACGTGTTTTTGTTCTTTTCCTATTCTGCTTTCAACTCAAACACAGCATTTTCAGTGATGTCTGATATCTAATATTCCTGCCTCCTCTCCTGTATCCTCTCCTATAGTAGCAGAAAGTTTTATAAAATCCCTTTCCTTTACCTCTTGGGCACTCAGCCAGACTTGAGATCAGGTGTGACCATATGACTGAGTTCTGTGCAGTGTGACGTGTGCAACACGCAGTTAGGCCTGTGACATGTGCAAAGTCACATTTAGGCCTGGCCCTTAAAATATCCCACACAATCCTCTAAGCTCTTTTTTTTTTCTCTGCTTGCAGACTGTACACAGAAATATCCTGGAAGAAGCAAAAACACAAATGGAACTAGCCTGAGTTTCTGAACTACCATAAGAAGAAAAGCCACCACTTAGGACTCTCCAACTGGACATTCCATCAGTGAGAACTAAGCTTCCAATGTGGTAAGCCCCTGAATTTTCTGGTGTTGGCACCCAGCAAATAGGCAACCCTCTTTTATTTTTTTTTCATATCACTCATTGTGAACTAAAATCAATTAAGAATTTGTTTCCTTGTTTATTGTTAGTTTCTTCCCACTGGAATATATTTCCATAAGAGAAACTTGTTTGGAACTTGTCTCGCCCACCAGTCTTATTATCCCCAAGGCCCCAGACAGCTGTAGTAGGATTTGATAAACAATTGTTGAGTAAAAAAGCAAACAGTTACAGAGTGATCACAATTGGAAATTGGAAAAAAAAAATCTACCCTCACCGGATATCTCATTTTTGGATAAACAGCTTGCTCTTCTTCACAATATTTATTTTCATTTTGATTAGTCATGCCATGTAATGTGCACGGCCTTATTCCTCTCAACTCCTTTCCCACAACATGGTTCTAACCCAGTAGTGTATTTACCAATTGACTCTGTCATTGTCTCTAAACAAGTACATGGAGATAGTTGATGACTCCAGGGGAAGGAGGCAGCTTTACAGTTATTCAGTGTTTGTTATGTAACTAAAACCTTGTGCTAAGTGCTTTATCTATTATTACATTTAATCCTCACAACAATTCAATGACATGGGTACTATTGTAACCTATTCCAGACATGAGAAAACAGAAGCACTAGTCCATCATGGAAAGAGTGCCAAAGGCAAGACAGTAACTCCTCTTTGTTGTAATTACAAAATCATCTCACCCTCGATGTGCAAGAATTTGAAGGGAGAAAGGTAGAGGCAGCTTTTCAATGCCATTTGCCAAATTTTCTCAATGTTTTTCCTTTCTTTAGAAGGGCACCTTTTGCCCTCCCCTCCCCCCGCCCTGGCTGTGTGGTGCCACATAATGATTTCTGGCCCAAGAGTTGTGAGTGCGAATGACATGTAATACTCCTCTTCTGTTCTCTCCAACTCCACCTGTCTAACACCAGAACATTTAAGGTGCCTGCTAGATCACCCTGGATCCTAGGTGAGTCAGTGAGCAGAACCTCCCCTTCCAAACTACAGAGGACACAGACTCAGAGCAAGATATAAATATTGCTGTGTTTTGGAGGTTGTATGTTACTGTAACACTTGACTGACGTAAACCATATGTAGGAAGATTAATCTTATTAAAAACTTTTCTACTATTAATAGTGCCATGTGAAAAGCTGAAAAAATATTAAAATAACACTTGTTAGAAGCTTAATACTCAAGACAAAAGGAAAGCTTAAAAACTCTAAAAATTAGTTCTACTGTAAAATCATAAAATAATAAAACAGAATCACAAATAGTCATAAACTAAGTAGCCAAAAATACCATCACTAAAATCATTAAAGAACTAATATTCACTTATTTTCTCCTTTTGAGGACTTATTTACTTGACCAATGGATTCAATATTCTTTTGGGAAAAAAAAAAAAGCAGACCTAAAAATAGAAAGTCTTCCCAACTCTTAGTTTTTGCTTTTGTTTTTAACAAAGCTATCTTTTAAAATGTCTTTTTAATGTGTTAAAGTGTCTTTAGTGGCATACAGCATATAACTTACATACAGGAAAATGCACACATCTTGGGGGCTTAGCTCAATGAATTTTTATCATACATAGATAGAATTTTTATCTGTGTATGTATCTGTGTAACTGCCATTTAGATTAAGATATATATCATTCCCATCACTTCAGAAAGTTCCCTCATGCCCTTCTTAGTAAAAGTGCCCCAACATTTTTTTATTAACATTATTTTATTGGAGAAAAGAGATATAGGAATACGGTTGAAAACTTAAATAGTATAGGAGATATTCTAATGAAAACCTCGTCTCCTCTCTCAGGCCATCCCAGATGCAACTACTGTAATAGTTTAGTCTTTTGCATATTTCCTGGGATAGCTGGTGCACACACATTCACTTTCTTGACTGTGTCATGTTATGTACCTCAGTTCTTGGGTAAATGAAAGCACACTACTGAGTGTTTTATAAGAGAGGATGTATGCTTTAGTGGTAAAAAATGTGATACTAGAATAAAATTGCAGGGTTTAGAATTCAGCTCATTAGAAAGTGATTGTCATATTTCTCATTTATATAAACACCACACATAATACTTTATGTATAGTAATCTTAATCTGTACCATATAAAACTCATAATATTTTAAATTCCCATTTATAGTTGGAGAAATTTGTGTAAAGGAGTAACATAATGCCTACACAAATAAGAGATATTACCAACTATAAATTAATTTGTAGTCTTTTCTATTTCTTGTTCTACTGATATTTTGTTGGCCACTGAGAATTAAAAAGAAAATCACCACTTGCCTAGGAAAAGACTCATTGTCATGGTAACAAACACTAGAACTAGTTTTAAACTTGTCCAATCAATTAGTAACAGTTCCATAGCTCTGCTTACAAGTAAACAACCAGAACTGGTTTTAAAACTATCTAATTAATCAATGACAACTAACTTCTGTGAACACTTCTTGAAAAGCCAAATAGCATCAGATTCATGATTTGAAATTCAGCCAACTGGCCAAAGATTCACTACAGTGCACATGTTCCTAAAGCTCATATTAACCTTCTTCCACCTCGATAACAGACAAAAAATAAGTCTTAATCACCAGCACAAACTACTCTTCTAAGACTGACCTAACCCACTTCCTACCTCTGTAACCAACTTTCCACAATAAACTCTCCATAAAAAGTGATATAAAATCAGCAATCGGTCTGCTCAATTAGTACAACTCTTCGTCACAGAAGTATATGATAAATTTGTTTTTTTTCGTTTCAGATATTGACTGGTGGTCTTATCCTTTGACACCACAGAGAGGAGGACTAAGGGTGTTTTAGTTGGCTAGGGCCACCATAACAAAGCACCACAGACTGGTAGCTTAAACAATAAAAATGTATTTTCTCACTGTTGTGGAGGCTGGATACAAGACCAAGGTATTGGCACTGTTAGTGTCTTTCTGAGGCCTTGCCCTGACTTGTAGAAGGCCATCTTCTCCCTATATCTTCACATCGTCTTACCTCTGCATGTATCTGTGCTCTAATCTGCTCTTATAAGACCATCGGTCAGCCCATCCATTCAATGACCTCATTTAACCTTAGTTACCTCTTTAAAGACCCCATTTCCCAATACAGTCACATTTTGAAGTACTAGAGTTAGGACTTCAACATATAAATTTGAAAGGACACAATTCGTCCCAAACCAAACGGCCAGAGATATCTTTATTCTAATATTCATAGAATGTCTCTGGAGTACAATAGCTATTGGGGCATTAGCTGGTTGCTGTGATATTATTTTATAGGATTTATTGTATTGTATATAGAATTTACATATATCAATGTACTTTAGGCTAATATATAATTTCAAAGTGAAAAGTTGAATTTTATGTCATATTTGAGCATATATCTAAACGGATGATTATTATACATATATAATGTAATGGTTAAGAGCACAGGGTCTGGAGTGGACACTGCTTGGGTGTGAATTTGGGCTTTGCCACTTAATATGTCCTTGGAACACTGTGTGCCTCAGTTTTTCATCTGTAAAATAGAAATAATATGAGTATCTACATGAGGGTGCCATTGTGAGGACTGAAGTTAATTCATGTAAAATGCTTAGGTTGCTGCTTGGGACATAGCCAACTGCTCAGTAAATGATAATTATTACATAGTAACAATATGCAGATTACAAGTTCTGTGATAGCAGAGATGATATTGATTACATTCATCACTTCATAATGTTAACTGCAGAGATGAGTTGGCTTATAAGAGCTATGCAATAAATATTTTTGTAAGAGTACACACACACACACACACACACACACACACACACACACACACACACACACACACACACACACATACCCGGGCCATTTCCTGGCAAGTTACTAAGCAAGTTTGATAAGTTTGCCTTTCAACAACTTCTTTTCTTTACCACATGACCTCCACCTTTTCAAGATGAAAGGGTTAACCTCTCACGATTTTTGATTTTATGAAAGAATCCTCATGGAGAAGAACTCTAGGAAGTGGAGCCCTCTTAATCATTGAATTTCACCTCCATTTGACAGTTGCATAGAATAAAGTTTTATGTACATTGTTTCCTGACCATAGCACTGTCTCCACTCAGATACCTTATCAGCCCTACTAGACCCTCATGTCATAATACAGAAGCACTGTCTCCTCCTAGCAGTATTCTTGTATATATTTCTAGAAAATAATTACTTAAATACCTAAAAATGTTTAAGAAAAATTACCTAAATAAAACTTACTGAAGTTAAAGAGAATTATATTGCATAATTGTATTCTATGCATTTTTATTTCAAATTTTATGACCAAGGAAAATTGCTATCAAAGACAAAGCAAACTGTGTCCAAGGGTGAGCAGAATTAAAGTTTATACCAGCTGTGAGAAAAATATCCTCTTACTCATTACCAGCTAGATGTAGCTGTTTCTATTATAGCTACTACCTTAGTTATCAAGTTTAAAAATTAATGTCCAAGAATTTTACGAAGGTCCTTTTTTTAATTGAACAGGGTCAAATATTTAATATAATAATTTATATAACATTCACATTTGCTGCAAATCTTTTTTAAATAACTTTGTGAAACCAAAGAAATTTAACCTTATAGGTTTATAAATTGTTAAAGAAAAACATACTACATTATTATTACTGAAACAATCTCACTGGCATAAAAATTGGAAATAGAATAATCATAAACAAGGATCCTGGTTTTTGTTATTTCATATAAATAACTAACCATGTCTGTGAAAGATTGATTGCAGCTTTTAAAATGTTTGCTGAATTCATGTGTAATTAAGATGAGTTAAATATGCAAATCAAGTCTAATTAGCTTCATTTATTAACGTTAGTTTGCCTTGCCTCTACATAATTGATGCTGCGGATTTTTTTTAGTACATAGTATTTTTGATTTCTTTGTTCTAGATTGAATTGCTGAAGAAACAACCTTTTTTTCTAGAAGGAGAAAAAGCTTTTACATGGGAGTTCTGAGTGCCATTTAGAAGCGAGGGTTTGAAAAAATGTTCCCAGTAGCATGAAGACTGACTAAATTTTTATTATATATATTTCCAACCACCCTCCTTTAGACTGTATTTAATTATTCCATTTCATCAAAGCAGTAAACCCTCTGGGAATTTCTTTTGATGAAAATGAGCTTTTGTCACAATATGTCCATCACAATGATTAAGTAGAACAGAGACTGGGTGGAACAGGAGGCATCAAATGAACCAAAGTTGTCTGTAGAAATACCTTTCCCTTGACAAAATATCTACATTTTCCTGCATTAATAAAACAAACCTCTGCATGTAAAACCACCAGCCTTATGTAGTTCATGTGGTAAACATTTAAGTTGGGCGTTTACAGGAAACATAGAGCAAACAAGGCAGAGTTGAGACCCGTGGGTGTCAGGCAACAGTGAAAGGAATAACAAAGTGGAACAAGTATTAGAGACAATGGTGAATATGGGATGATGTCCTGAAGACAGAAGACATGACAAGAAAGAGGAAAGGGCAAATGTACGGAGATTACGGAGCGGAGGCTGTGGAACCACAGCCTGAAAATAGAACTGAAGTAATAGGAAGAGTCAACCTAGCAGGGCCTTGGAAGTCAGTGGAAATGGAGACGGGAAGAAATGTAGCGGAGAAGGATGTGAAAGATCTTGCAACTGAAACAAGGGAGGGTGGACTTCTTAGGTGAGGAGATTGTTTCATTGTTAAGAGTGGACTCAGGAATAGCTAGGAACAAACTGGATAAATCCAAGTGGCAAGAGCCAAAATGGAAAGCCAAGTGGAAAGTTTTACCAGGTCCAGCTGCTGGACACTGCAAAGGGCATCAAAGTCCAGAACAAGGGGCAAGAGAAGCCAAGAGGAAAGCAAAAAATCAGAGCCAGAAATAAGGAATCCAGCCGGGATGCTGAAACTAAGGGTGCAGGAAATTAAAAGAGGGCCCTGACCTCAAGGAATCTGATGCAGAGCCAGAGGGAAATGGTCAGAAAAAGACGTCCATAGTGGTACAACTTTCTTGAGTTCTAGTGATTGCAGGCTGAGATGCTGCCACTTGCCCTAGCTTCTTCTAGCCTCCTTCCTTTAGTGCTGCCCTCCTAAGGATGAAGAAATAAAATGAGTGGGAGAGAAAACATAATTTTAAAAAACATGGAGATTTGAAGCAAATTTAAGAGGTAGGCTGAAAATCCTGTAGGTCCTGGTGTAAAGAGGCCATATTAGTTTCTTTTTTTTTTTAATTTTATTTTTTTTAAACATTTTTTTTTAGATTTTATTTATTTATTTGACACACAGAGAGAGATCACAAGTAGGCAGAGAGGCAGGCAGAGAGAGGAGGAAACAGGCTCCCTGCTCGGCAGGGATGTGGGCCTCCATCCCAGGACCCTGAGATCATGACCTGAGCCGAAGGCAGAGCCTTTAACCCACTGAGCCACCCAGGCGCCCGGCCATATTAGTTTCTTAGAGCTGCCATAACAAAGTACCCCACAGGGTGGCTTAAAATGAAAGAAATTTATTCTCTCACAGTTCTGGAGGCTAGAAGTCTGAGACAAGTGTCAGCAGCACTGGCTCCTTTTGAGGGCTCTGATGAAGAAGACGTTCTCTCTATGCCTCTCTCACAGTTTATGGCAATGGCTGGAAATCCTTGACATTTCTTGGCTTGCAGATGCAGTGTTTCAACCTCTGCCTCCATGTTCACATGGTACTGCCATGTGTGCTTCCGTCTTATTATAAGGACACCCTCTCCCTACTTCAGCATGACCTTACCTTAAACACTTACATCTGCAAAGACTCTATTTATAATCCAGGACCATTCACAAGTATGGCAGGTGAGGACTTGAATATACCTTTTTGGGGGACACAATTTAACCAACAAGTGGTTTGCTGTTACATAAAAGTTAATTGAGGGATTTAATGCAGTATGCAGCTTAGAGTCTTGGTGTGATCCTACTTCTGGAAGGATCCAACTTTTTTTTTTTTTAAGATTTTATTTATCTATTTGACAGAGAGAGAGAGAGCACAAGTAGGCAGAGAGGCAGGCAGAGAGAGAGGGGGAAGGAGGCTCCCCGCCGAGCAGGGAGCCCAATGCGGGCTTCGATCCCAGGACCCTGAGATCATGACCTGGGCCAAAGGCAGAGGCTTTAACCCATGGAGCCACCCAGGCGCCCAGGATCCAACTTCTGAAGATGTCTCAGTTGAATTGTGGTTTTCAGTGAAGGGATGGAGAAAAGAGATGGTGGTTACCCTAAATATATACATGTCATTGTATTATTTAATTTTTATGTAAATAAATATTTCCATTTATTTTATATTACTTTATATTTTACATTACATTTGAAAGCATCTAAGAAACCTTTCCTTATATAGTAGTTCTCTGAGGTCCCAGGCCCAACATCACCTGGGAAATGGTTGGAAATGCACTTCAAGCCCACAGTAACAGAGCTCTGTGGGTGTGACTAGTCACCTGTTTTTGTTTTTGTTTTTGGTTTTGGTTTTTCCCCCAAGCCTTCCTGGTGAGTCTGGTTTGAACACCAGGTGATTCTGCTTAGAGAAACTTGCCTATGATTAGGGAAGCAGGTGTTAGGTGAGGGTTAGTGGTACTTTGACCTAAATAATTTGTGTCTTGAAGAATTTTATTAACAAAGAGGACCAGTATAACACTGGTACCTTAAGACATTCATTGAAAATTAGAGTATCTTTCCTGTGGTTAGCATTCTTTTAAAACTCTTGCTTGTTCTGCATGACTTATTTGAGACATTTCTGGGACCAGGATCTCCTACTGGAGTCTCGGTGGTTTTAAGCCTTCAAGTCTTCAGATCATTCTGTGGCCAATACTCCTCAGTCTCCCTCACTTTTGTTTACCACATGCCAGGTGCCCCACAAGTGTCATATATTAAGTGATGAAATTTATTTATTACAAAAATATTATCATAAATATTATTATCACCTTTTAAAGAATGAAGAAACAGAGATACCAAGAGGTTAAGTAAATTGCCCACATTTACACAGCAAGGAGTGTCAAAAATAGATTCAAATCCAATTTGACTGATTGCAAAGCCCACATTCCTCCAACTACATACACTATTTTGTGTAATTTAGAGACCTAAATAGCCACTTAAACTAGTCAGAATTAATTTACTTTTCTAAATTCTCTTTTCTCATCTAAAGCAAGCTCAAAAGTTGTGGGGCCAGGGTTTGGGTTTAAAAAAAGTCAGTATCTTCGCTCTGATCTCCAGCGCCTAGATTTTCTGAGTCTGAAGTCTGACCGCTAAAAGAATGTAATTAATAAAAACAAGTAACAAAGACTATGAATTATAAGAACCCCTATGTCTTTCATCTAGTCCATATAAAATGTCTTCGCTATTTTCTTAATTTTCTCTCAGCATTGCCATTTCAACAGGGATTGCCGGATTCTAGGAATTGCCTGAAATTTACTGAGAATTTAAACACAATGATTAAGTTTTTGCATTACTGCCTCCCCTAGAATTCTAATTTCTAACTTGGTTCATTTAAGAATTGCTATGAGTAAGGGAACATGATAACTGTAGTAAAGTTTAACATTATAAACACCATGGATGCATAACATAACAAATTATTTAAACAACGTGATTTCCCTACCAGATTGTGAGATTATTATTGCCAAGGGCGGTGATATATAATTTGGTTAGTATTTATAGCTTTTCTATGGTGCTCTACATATCATACACTTAATACAATTTGCTGAATGCATTAAAGAAAAAGAAAGCTAAATAGTGCCTTCTGATGGTGAGGTGGGAAATGAAGAAAAGTTAGTGACATTATTTTTCTCAGCAGTTAGAAGAGCTAATTTTGAAGTATTTTATGTTTTTCTATATTACTTTCTATTTTGCTGAGATTATCTTTGCTTTTAACTATGTATGTGTTTTAGGCTTAAAAGAAGCAAGGAAAGGGCAGAGATCTGAGGTGCCCTGAAAGATCTAAACACAGACCTAACAGGTAGAACAAAGATGGATCCTCAAACTCTAACCACTCTTCTCACCAGTTGCCGCTGTCTTCCATGATGGTAGAGAAGGCAACTGTGCCAGTCTCCTCCCTACTTTACCTGGGCAAATTGAATTGAACAAATGAATATATGGTTTCTGGAAATCCAAAAGATATGCCATATAAAGAAATTATTTTGATAAGGGCATACAGTTACATTCGAAAATAATTGTATGTACATGGGAGTACACTCAAACTAGTTACATACTTTTTTTTAAGATTTAATTTTTAGGTAATATCTACACCTAATGTGGATCTTGAATTTACAACCCTGAGATCAAGAATTGCATGCTCTACCAACTGAGCCGGCCAGGCACCCCATAATTACATACTTAATTTTATAGAGAAAAGTCTGTGTCTATTTATCTATGTATCTATGTATATCATGTCATTACCTCAATCTGTAAAAACTATAAGTTATAGTAAATTTCTCAATAATATTATTTTCTCACAGGATTATATCATATTTATAGTGATACCTCTAATGATTAGATTTGTTCAACTGTTTAAAGAGGGACAAATGTTAAAATGAAAACTCTTGCAATTATCGGACCCACAGAAGACGTGAAATAACTAGCAGAATAATCTTTGATCACTACACTTTTAATGCCTGTCAGACATTTTTTGGGGTGTCTGATTTGATGGTAGTGTTTTGATTTGTTTTGTTTTTCTCTTCTGGAAATAGGTTCCCCTGTGTCCACTAAGTTGCAGAATCACACAGATGGGCCCTAGCAGACATGCTGGGGGTACTTTGCCTTCTTGCCCCAGCAGACAGAGTCAGAGGGTACATTGGAGCCCATCTAAACAATAAGCTGTATCTCTTAGCCCGAGTTCCCTAGAAAATGGAGCCTGATACAAGAACTGATGTGCTAATGCTTTATTTGGGGGGTGCATACCCAGGGCAGCCAAGATGAGAAAACAGAGTAATTGAGGGGCAGGGAGGATAGGAGGCATTCCTATATTGGTTTCTGAGAAAGACCAGCAGGTTGTACTCCCTGGCATACAGGATTTCTGTGGACAGGATGTAGGAAAAAACTATGATTGAATAATCCGTGTGAGGAAGGAAGGAATAGGATTCAGTTAAACTTTGCTTCTTGGAAATCAAAGTCCCCCATATATCTGGGGCCTTACCATTTAGATACTTTGGCAGCTGTGTAATATGCCTTACTCCACACCTTCCAGGGTGGTGTCTGAAAGTGGCCAGTGGGGTCAGTGTTCTTGGTACAAGGCTAGTCAGCTTGCCTTCAGGGGTTGCCTTCAGAGGTAAGCAAAGGGGGCGAGGAGAGGGAAGAACTCAGCACTGTCCATAGAAGTGACTGAAGGGCTCTGGCTGGGGTAGTCAGCAAAAATGTGTAAGATTTATGTCTGAAATAATACCTGTTTCCAAAACTCAGAATAGGGATTTAAATTGTACTTTCACGTTGAGTTGACTTCTAGGATGGATGAGACATAAAACCCCAAATCTGTGGCATAAATTCTTTCCAACACATGTTCAGAGCAAAAAAATTGAGTCTTCTATCTGTAGAAGAATAGAGAAGACATGTAGGTAGGAGCAGAAGCAAGAGGGAGAAAGAGAGCATAATCTCAGGATCCGTGAGGCTTCTTATTCCCGGTTCCACTCCTTTACAAGGTACAGTTGTATTCTTGCCCTTAGATACCCAGAGACTTTTGTGATCTGTTGTTCAAATTAAATAGTTTTTTTGGCGGCTGGGTGACTCAGTTGGTTAAGCATCTGCCTTCAACTCAGGTCACGATCCCAGGACCCTGGGATGAAGCCCTACATAGGGCTTCCTGCTCGGCAGGGAGTCTCCTTCTCCCTCTCCCTCTGCCTGCTGCTCTGCCTGCTTGTGCTCTCTCTTTCTCTCCCTATCAAATAAATAAATAAAATCTTTAAAAAATAGTTTTTCTCTACTTGTTCAAATTTGCTTCTTTGTATGTGGAATCTAATGCAATGGATGGTATATTCATACCATCAAATTGTAATTCATAAATGAAATATCTTCTTGGCCTCTCCTAAATGTTGTTCTTAGGTTTCTAGACCTAGGCTCTTCCTCCTTCTCTTCCTGTACCCTCATCTAAGGGGCCTTGGTTCATGTCCACAGCTTCTTTGCCACCTATGTATGATGCCTCTGTAACTTATAGCTCCAGCCCAGACCTCTATCTTCAACTTGCTATTGATCACAGTACAATTGGATGATCCCATGACACTGACTATATCACAAACTTCATTTATTACCTCGTGCACAAACCTCTCTAACTCATGATCCGACCCCTGCTTACTTACTGAGTTTGCCCCCAAAAAGCCAATTAACTTATATACCACAATCGTAGTCCAAGGTATATGCTATTATAAGAACTACAAAAGGCCAAGTAACTTGCTAAGGCATCTTATAACTAAGAGACTCAGTATTTGATAACTTGTTTGTCAGAATCTGAAGCCTGTGATCTTTTTATTATGACAAAGGCTCTTTCTCAAAACACACATGCACACACATACATGTACACACACACGTACAGGAATGGAACTAAGAAAAATAAAACTAATTGAGATATTCTAATTTTTACTTTAGACCATCTTCTTAATTTCATTTTACTTTAAGTCATGTCCTTATTTTAATGATTGATTTTAATTTACAGCCAATTTTCATATATCCGTATGTTGCTGATCTTTTGGGACGAAAATTGGTATAAAATACTTAATCCCCAGATAGCTTCTTTCTGTTAACCAATATATTATAGATATAATTCTTCAAGATCAGGTGTTGTGTCTTCAAGTACTGCAGACTAATTTTAATATTGGGCTAAACAAACTTTAATCAAGAAGATAAATATGCCTTAAATCATGCAAGGCATTCTGAATTCAAGCAGAAGTGAAAATGATTCTTGGATTATACCTACCATTATTTTCCATTCATTTAAGATTGAATATATATGTTTTTGTGTAACTCTGTATTTAAATATATGCTCTGCTATATAAAATACATATTTAAATACATAAAAATGCATTCAAATATAGACATATGCTTAACTTATCTTAATAAGTTTTTGATTCCATATAAAGGAATATGACTGAGATATTTTCTTTTACTAATCAGTTGTAATCAAGGAAGAAATCTTTACTTAAGAAAATCAACAATTACATACTTCTGAAAAGTTTAAACTCAAGGAGTTCTTGAATTTACAATCTGCTCTTTCTTACACAGACATCAGAATGCATTTTTCCTTAAGCACAACACATAAAGACCTAAAGAGCTATGATGATGTGTATTGAGATAAAAATAAATCATTTTCACTTTAGTTATCATCATGTTCGTATATCCTTGTCTTGGACTTAATGAGTGGGGCTGCATTTGAAGTTTGCCTCTGTTTTAAGGATGGATGTTTTATTTTTCCCCTGAGGGTGTGCAGTTTCTCTCTGCATATTTCAATTTTATTTTGTAAGAAAACATTTTTATTGAAGTATATAACATGCATATATCAAAGTGTTGAAATCACAAGTGTTGAAATGGATGAGCTTATGCCAAGTGAAAACACCTAGGTGAACTTACTGATCATTACTAGCATCCAGAAGCCTTCCTCATGCCCCTTCCAATCACTGTCTCCCCCTAATGTAATCACTATTTCGATTTTTATCCTCACAGATTAGGTTTTTTCCTACTTTTATACTTTATATAAATAAAATTTTTAATTATGTATTCTCGTATGTTTAAACTTTTGTTTGCAAGATTCATCTGTGTTCTGTGTACCAGTATTTCATTATTTTATTATATTATTTTTCATTTTTTGTGGTATTCCAATGTATAAAGCTAGCTTATTTATTGATTCCACTGTTGATAGACATTTGAAGTTATTCTAGGTAACAGCTGTCATAAATTATGTTATTATGAACATTCTTTTTTTAAAGATTTTATTTATTCATTTGACACAGAGAGAGAGATTACAAGTATGCAGAGAGGCAGGCAGAGAGAGAGGAGAGAGGAGGAAGCAGGCTCCCTGCTGAGCAGAGAGCCCGATGTGGGCCTCGATCCCAGGACCCTGGGATCATGACCTGAGCTGAAGGCAGCGGCTTTAACCCACTGAGCCACCCAGGCACCCTATTATGAACATTCTTTTTCCAGGTACTCAACACCCTTGTCAGCAGTTAGTATTTCCTATCTTTGTAGTTTTATTCATTGTAGTGGTTGCATGGTACTATCTCAATGTGTTTA
The DNA here is from genome assembly GCA_002007465.1 of Ailurus styani. Lineage (NCBI taxonomy): Eukaryota > Metazoa > Chordata > Mammalia > Carnivora > Ailuridae > Ailurus > Ailurus styani. The sequence goes on from LNAC01000226.1 coordinate 111,299, forward strand.
TTTATTTTAAGATTTTATTTATTTATCTGAGAGAGAAAGAGAGCACAAGCAAGGGGAGGAACAGAGGAAGAGGGACAGACTCTCCTCTGACTGTGGAACCCCACACAGGGCTTGATCCCAGGGCACTGAGCTGAAATCAAGAGTCAGCTGCTTAAGGAACTGAGCCACCCAGGTGCCCCTCTCATTGTGCTTTAAATTGAATTTCCCTGATGACTAATGCTGTTGAATATCTTTTTATATATTTATTAGCTCTTCGAATATCTCCTTTTGTAAGAGTCCTGTTCAAATCTCTTATCCACTTTTTTTTTTAATTGGAAATTGTCTGCTTTTTTCTTATCATCTTTGGAAGTAATTTTTTCCCCCTTATCCTGTGTCCCCTCCCCTCCAATACATTATCCCGTTCTGGTTGTTTTTTTCTCTATAATGGTATTTTTAATGAACATAATTTTTAAAAAATTTTTATAATATCCTATTTATCAGTCTTTTCTTTTAGTAGCAATATATTTTGTTGCCTGTTTAATAAATCCTCACTTACCTAAAGGTCAAACATGATGAGAATATGTTTTTTTTTTTAAATTTTCTAGAAATTTTATTTTTTAGCCAAGGGTTTACCTGGAATTCATTTATGTGCATTATGTATGTTTAGAGTTTTGTATAAATTTTATTGTATAAGTAATTCATGTGTATTATATAATAATTTATTGTACTTTATAATCTTATTTTCAATTGATCCTGCACTATTTGTAAAAGTTCCATTTCTCCCACTGTCTTTCCATGTCACTGTTTCCAGAGATATAGTCAACAAACAAAAATTGTATGTACTTAAGATGTATGGTGTGATGACTTGCTATATGTACACATTATGAAATCATTATCGCAATCAAGGCAATGAACGTATCTATCACCTCATTAGTTACCTTTTTTGGGGGGGTGAGGGTAATAATATTAAGATCTACTCTCTTAGCAAATTTCAAGTACATAATACAGCATAACTAACTATAGTCACCATGCCGTATGTTAGATCCCCAGAACTTCATTGTACAACTGAAAGTTTGCACCCTTTGAATTGCATATGAATTTTAGAATCAGCTTGTCTCTCTATAAAAGAAAGTGATTTTTTATGGCTATTTCACTGACTCTGTAAACCAATTGGAGAAGAAATGACATGACCCTGAATTTTTCCAATGTATATATGTAGAATTTCCCTGTAGATATTTAGGTCTTTTAAAATTTCCCCCAGTAATATTTTGTAGTCTTTAGTGTACAGTAATTCCACATGCTTTATTAAGTTAATTGCTAGGCATTTAGGGATTTTTAAAATTCTACTTTAAGTAATATCTCCCTTTAAATTTAATTCTCTGATAGTTTGTTGAAAGTATATAGGACTATTATTTGTTTTTGCTATTGACTACTTCAGCAAATTTTTTAAAAAGGATAAAGGGCTAGGATTTATCACTAAAATTTTTACCTTAATGATAAAAAGCTAAGAATGGCCTAATATGTTTCTGTTCATAGTCACACATATGCTGAGTGGTTATATATATATGACTATATTACAAGTGCAAATATTAAAATGTTATGGGAACTAAATCCAAATTGGGTTATCACTAAGAATTGGGCCCCCCCAAGTGGGAAAATACATTACATAAGTAATGTGTTACATTATACTTTGCATTTGCATTCAACAATGCAACCTAATGCATTGTTGAAATGAATTACATATGATTTTTTTTTAATTTTAAGGAAAATTCTACACTTCCTAATTAAAATACATTTTATTCTATTTTTTTCCAAGAATGATAGTTTTTACAAAATCTCTTTGGATTTAATTTTTAAATACCTTATATGTCTATCTTCAAATACCTTTATTTCAGTCACATAAATCTCCATCTCCATAACCTAAATTTCCATTTCCGACACCCACATTTCTACCATCAGACACCTATATTATTTAAATTTGTGCCAGTTTAATTCAATAGCAGATTTCGCTAAGCAGATTCCCTACTGCAGTATCTCCCTTTAATGCCAGTCTTAGATGGTAAGTGAAGGAAAAATTCCTGACAAATAATATTTTGAGGCAGATTTGTATGCAAGGGGAGTGAAATTGTTGTGGGTATAGGTGCGGTGTGATGTGATATGTTTAACAAGAACACATCTTCCAACAGTTTCCTTTAATAGACTCTGAGACTTTGAGACAACGGAACGTTATTTTGAGAATTAGAAAGACAGATTAGAAAGTGACAACTTTCTTCATATCCTTTATTAGGTATTTCTGTTTTCTTTTGGTATAAGATTAATACTTTGCTTTTCTTTACTTTGCTATAATTTATCTGTTAGAGTATCTTAAGGGATATTTGATTCTCTCAAATAAAAGGTATAAATTTTGTGCTTGCCATTTGAAAGATGTGTGACAACTGGAAAACCGCAAATATTAAGTCATGTATTTATCTTTAGAAAAGTACAGCAAAGATAAAAAAAAGTAACTTTTCCTAAATAAAGCTTTTCTAAAAACTGCTTTTTTGACTTTTGTGGTAAAATGTTTGTTTTTCTTTTTTTAGCTTCTTTAGGACTAAGTTTAGATTGTTTGAGATTTTTCTTGTTTCCTAAGGTAGGCCTGTATTTCAATAACCTTCCCAAAGATTTTGTACCATTGTTTTTATTTTCATAAGTCTCCATCCTCTTTAATTTCTTGCTTGACCCATACATCATTTAGTAGAATGTTATTTAGCCTTTACGTATGTGTGTTCTTTCCAGACATTTCCTTGTGATTGATTTCCAGTTTCATATGTTGTGACTGAGAAAGATGCATGATATCATCTCAATCTTTATTAATTTACTGAGACTTGTTTTGTGGCCTAACATGTGACCTACGCTGGAGAGTGTTCCATGTGCACTAGGAAAAAAAAATGTATATTTCACAGTTTTTGGATGAAGTGTTCTGATTTTATCCATTAGGTTCATCTGGTCCAATGCGTCATTCAAAGCCACTATTTCCTTATGAATTTTTTTGTTTCAATGATCTATCCATTGATGTAAGTGGAGTGTTAAAACCCCTCTACTATTGTTGTATTCCTGTCAATTTTTTTTCCCTTTAGGTCTGTTAATAGTTTCTTTATTTATTTAGGTGTTCCCCTGTTGGGTGTATAGATCTTTACAATTGGTACATCTACTTGTTGGATTGTTCCCTTTATCATTATGTAGTATACTTCTTTTTCTCTTGTTGTAGCCTTTGTTTTAAAGTCAACTTTGTCTGATGTAAGTATTGCCACCTCAGTTGTTTTTCACTTTCATTTGCATGGTAAATCTTTTAATATCCCTTCACTTTCAATCTGCATGTATCTTTAGGTCTGAAGGGAGTCTCTGGTAAGCTGCATATGGGTCTTATTTTCTTATTCATTCGGTCACCCTATGTCTTTTGATTGGGGCATTCAGTCCATTTAGATTCAAAGTGATTACTGATAGGAATGTACTTATTGCCATTTTGTTACTCCTTTTAAGGCTATTTTTGTAGTTCTTTTCCCTTCTTCTCTTGCTCTGTTCCCTGTAGTTTGATGCCCTTTTTAGGGATGTGTTTGCATTCCTTTCTCTTAATTTTTTATGTATCTATTTTTGATTTGTGGTTACCTTTAGGTATATATATAACATCTTATGTGATAGCAGTCTATATTAAGTTGATATCTGCTTAAGTTTGAACCAATTCTAAAAAAAAGACTCAGAACCAGTAAAAGGAAGGACACAATAAAAAGCAAAAATAAATTAGAGAATAAAACAAATATACAAACAAAAAACTATACAACAGATCAATGAAAACAGGAGCTGATTCTTTGAAAAAATCAACAAAATTGATAAACCTGTTGCCAGATTCACCAACAAAAAAAGAGGCCCCAAATAAATAAAATCAGTAATAATAGAGGAGAAATAACAACTGAGACCAGAGAAATATAGAGAATTATAAGAAAATATAAAAATTATATGCCCTCAAGTTGGACAACTTAGAAGACATTAATAAATTCCTAGAAATATATAATCTTTCAAAATTTAAAGGAAGAAATAGAAAATTTAAACAGACCAATTACTAGCAACAAAATTAAATCAGTAATCAAAAAAACCCCCACAAAACCCAACAAACAAAAATCCAGGACAGATGGTGTCACAGGTAAATTCTACCAAACATTTAAAGAAGAGTTAATACCTATTCTTTTTAAACTATTCAATAAATAAATAAATAAATAGAAGGAGAAGGAAAGCTTCCAAATTCATTCTATGAGGCCAGAATTATCCTGATCCCCAAACCAAAAACACTATAAAAAAAAAAGAAAGCTACAAGCCAATATTTCTGATGAATACAGATTCAAAAATCCTCAACAAAATACTGGCAAACTGAATCCAACAATACATTTAAAAAAATTCATCACAATCAAGTGGGACTGAAAAGGTGGATGAAAAAAAAAGTGGAGGAAAGGGTGGTTCAATATTTACAAATCAATGTGATACATCACAGTATGAAGAAGAAGGATAAAAAAATAGGATCATCTCTATAGATGAAGAAAGAGCATTTGACAAAGTACAACATGCATGCATGATAAAAACTCTCAAAAAAGTAGGTCTAGAGGAAATATACCTCAACATCATAAAGGCCATATCTGAAAAACTCACAGCTAACCTCATACTCAATGTTGAAAAACAGAGCTTTTCCTCTAAGACCTGAAACAAGACAAGGATGTCCATTCTCAGTACTTTTATTTCAACATAGTACTGGAAGTCCTGGCCATAATAATCAGATGAGAAAAAGTAATAAGGAACCATTCAAACTGGTAAGAAAGTAGTAAAACTTTCACTGTTTGCAGATGACATGATACTACGTAGAGAAAATCCTAAAAGACTACTAGAACTGATGAATGAATTCATAAAGTTGCAAGATATAAAAATTAATATATAGAAATCTGTTGGAAGTGCACTAATAATGAAGTAGCAGAATGAAAAATTAAGGAAACAACTTAATTTACAATTTCACTAAAAATAATAAAGTACCTAGGAATAAATTAATCAAGAAGGTGAAAAACTTATAGTCAGAAAACTATAAAATATCGGTAAAAAAATTGAAGAAGACACAAACAAATGGAAAGGTATTCCATGCTTGTGGACTGGATGAAGCAATGTTGTTATAATGTCCATATTACCCAAATCAATCTACAGACTTAATGCAATCCCCTATCAAAATATCAACAGCATTTTTCACAGAAATAGAACAAATAATCCTAAAATGTGTATGAAACCACAAAAGACCCTGAATAACCAAAGCAATCTTGAGAAAGAAGAACAAAGATGGAGGTATCACAACCCCAGATTTCAAGATATACTACAATGCTGTGGTAACCAGGACAATATGGTACTGGCATAAAATAGAAACATCGATCAATAGAACAGAACAGAAAGCCATAATTACATCCACAATTATGTGGTCAATTAATTTGTAGCAAAGGAGGCAAGAATATATAATGGGTTAAGAAAGTCTTTCAACAAACGGTGATAGGAAACTAGATGGCTACATGTAAAAGAATGAACCTGGATCATTTTCTTACACATCTAGTAAAATGAACTCAAAATGGATTAAAGACCTAAATGAAAGACCCCAAATCATAAAACTTCTAGAAGAAATCATAGGGAGTAATTTCTTTGATTTTGGCTGTAGAAACATTCTTCTAGATGTATCTCCTTGGGTAAGGGAAACAAAAGTAAAATTAAACCAAAATGAAAAGCTTTTGCACAATGAAGGAAACCATCAACAAAACAAAAAGGCAATTTACTGAATGGGAGAAGGCATGCAAATTGTATATCACCAATAAAGGGTTAATAACCAAAATATATAAAGAACTTATACAACTCAATACTGAAAAACAAATAACCTGATGAAAATAGGCAGAGGACATGAATAGACATTTTTTCCAAAGAAGACATATATAGATGGCCAACAAACACATGACAAATGCTTGACATCACTCATCATCAGGGAAATGCAAATTAAAACCACACTGAGATGTTACCTCATATCTGTCAGAATGGCTAAAATCAAAAAGTCAAGAAATAACAATTGTTGCAAGGATACAGAGAAAAAAGAAACTTTGTGCATTGTTGATAGGAATGCAAATTGGTGCAGCCACCCTGGAAAATAGTATGAGGTTCCTCAACAAATTAAAAACAGACTTACTATATGATCCAGTAATTATACTACTGGGTATTTACCCTCCACCCAGAATGAAAACACTAATTTGATATGTACCCCTATTTTTATTGCAGCATTATTTATAATAGATATGGAAACTTCCCAATGTCCATCCATAGATGAATGGATAAAGAAGAGGTATACATATACAGTGGAATATTACTCAGCCATAAAAACAATGAGCTCTTTCTATATGTGACAACACGGATGGATTTAAGGTTATTCTATGTGAAATAAGTCAGTAAGAGAAATACTGTATGATTTCACTTACATGTGGAATTCAAGAAACAAAACAAATGAACAAACAAAAAAGGAAACAAACAAAGAAATAGATTTTTAAATACAGAAGACAAACTGATAGTTGCCAGAGAGGAGGTGGGTGTGGTGGTGGGGGATGGATGAAACAGAGGGATTAAGAAAGAAGGGTTATTTCTCAAAAAAAAAAGTTTATACATCTTTAGGATGAATTAACCTTCAAATTCAAGGGAAAAAATGTTAATTTTTAAAACCTAAAAAATTTCAAAATTAGTTATAATTTTTGAGTATATGAGATAAATTTCTAACTGACTGATGATGTTTCTGCCTTAAAAATAAGGCAGAAATAAAAAGCTATGGTGAGCAAAGGCAACAGTTGCATTCTTTAGCTTAGATCTTGACTTAAATGAGCAAAGCCATCCATATCAAAGATGAGAGTTGCAGGGCTCCTGGGTGACTCAGTTGTTGTGTCTCCCTTCAGCCCAGTTCAGATCCCAGGATCCTGGGATCAAGCCCCACATCAGGCTCCCCGCTCAGTGGGGAGCCTGCTTCTCCCTCTCCCATTCCCCCTGCTTGTGTTCCCTTTCTCACTGTGTCTCTGTCAAAGAAATAAAAATAAAATCTTAAAAAAAAAAAGATGGGGGTTGAAAATGAGGGAATGATTCCAGGTACTTACAAAAAAAAAAACAAAAACCTTTTGGAATTTTAGCAATCCATTACATCAGTTGAAGGGAAATAGGAAAGGCTGCCTGGCAGTTCCCTCTCCTGTATAATTAGTGGCATTAACATGGGGACATCTACTAACAGTCCCCAACTTCTTGTTGCAGTTCATATTGGGTTCCTATGGAAAACCAATACCTTAGCTTTCTATGGTTAGTTATCCAAGTACATTGTTCTCCTCTGGCTTTTTTCTTTAAATTTCCTTTTCTCTCTGAATTTTAGATGATCATCTCAAGCTTGTCTTCTACATCCTTTATATGATTTACTAGATTGTTTTATTCTTTGTAGCTTTTAATGTCACACCTGGGACAAGTCCAGGTGCCTGAAGGCTGTTGGTCTAATATAGCTACATTTCCATCGAAGGTACTCGGCATAGTCACTCTATTGTGGTGGTGGTAGAAATTTCAAATGTCATCTCTCCATAGCCCTGTCCTTGTTTGCAGGTATCAACCCTTAAAATGAGGGGATATTATTAGAGATCTGCCTAGATTTTCTTTACCTTTGCCCTGAGATATCCTACTGTTTCCTTAGGACATAGAATTATGAGTTATCTATCATGAAATTCTTTCACTTGTTCCTATATGCACCACATACAGCAGAAACTACTCAACACTGTCTGCTGTGTGAACAGACTCCTTTCCTAATTTCAAGCACTGGTATAGGCTTTTGGTTTTTGACTATAATGCTTTAGTTGTTTCTATAGTTTATGGGAAGAGCAGATGGAAGGGAAGCATTGGATGTCTTAGTTCACTCAGCCATATTCTTAGAACAATTGTTTCCAATTCATTTTATGAATCAAGAAGGAAAATCCTACAAAACTCTGGGCAATGACAAATTAAAAAGAAAATTACAGAACATCTTCGGTTATATTTTATGTCCAGAAATCCCAATATTAGTAATATGTTAATAAAACCATAATGAAGTAGGATTTATTCTAGAAAAGCAACAATGGTTAAATGTTAGAAATGTTAGCATGTCAAAAGAGAAAAATTATACAATCAGCTCAAATGATGCTTAAAAATGGGGAAAACTGAGCACTTATCTGGTAAATATTATAGTATTCTGAGACTAGAATATTTCCTAATATTGGAGTAAAAATAAATAAATAGACTGGAACAGAATAAGGAACTTACATATAGATGCATAGATAGTCTATGTAGTTATTTACTAGGTTATAAATAAGATATTTCAAAACACCAGAGAAAGAATTTCATTTGATAAATGACCTTTGGGCAATTGGTTAAGTATTTAGAGAATAATAATAAAGATCTACCCCATGCTCTATGCCAAAATAAATTCTGTTGTTAAAAAAAAAAGCATTATAGAAACATTTAAATATTTAAATGATGTCAGAGTAGGGACAGGTTTTCTAAACACAAAAATATGGAAAAACACATTAAAGAAAATATGGACATATTTGATTATAGAGAAGAGTAAACACATCTGTGTGTTAAGAATACAAAAATTTAAAGGTAATGATAAGCTGGAAAAAATAATTACAGCAACGAAAGAAGTAATAGTCTTAATATATGAGTTCTTTCGAATTAATCAGACAAAAAAATCCCAATAGGAACATGTGTAAAGGACAAAAACAGGCAATTAAAAAGAGAAGAAAACACAAAACTGCCAAAACATATATAAAAAGAACTTAGCTGCACTCAAAATCCAATGTCATTAAGCATTTATACAATCACCATCTTATTAAGTAGAGATTCCCAGGGAGAACATTCTGGCTTTGCTCTGGTTGATACAGAGCATCTAGTTTATCCTGTCTTATGTATTTGCCTGTTGTCTGTCTCTTGCTGACCACTGGAGAAGAACTTACACCCTGAGAATTTTAATAAAACCTGAAATTTCTTAGGAAAACCAAATTCTTCAGTATCTTTGAGTAAATGCAGAAGTCTACAAAATACTGAGGGCTTAAAAAAAAAAAGAAGATAGAAAGAGACATGCAAGGACAAATTAGAGCTCATTTATCATGTTTCCCCTGATAACGCTTTTTTTACTCCTGTCCTTCGGTCCTACGATTTTAGGTTGGTGCTGGGGCAAGGCTGAAGGGATGGAATTGGAAGAGGACTGGTAAATTTCTGTTAGAGCAATCCTGAGTAAACCACTCTTCTGACTCATCCTCGGAGCAGGCTTTTGCCTGACTCATAGTTTATGGGGGAAGTCACAGAGCCAATACAATTTCCTGAGATGCTGTCTGCCACACAGTCCTTGCTTAGTCACAACTATGGGGGAAGGGGTTATGGAAGCAAGATCAGAGATCTCTCTGGTTGAAATCTTAAGACTGGAAAGTAGTAATCTAACCTTAATGAGAGCGCTGAAGAACTCTGTGGCGCTTATTATGTGGGCTGTCAATAATAAAATGGCCTGCCAAGGGAAACATGCAACTCTTCCAATAGTGTTAAAGAAATCAACAAACAAGAAATATACAGGTATCAGAAATATTAAAGCCATTCTTTAGCATTAAAAAAGTATATACAAAATGATTTAAACACTCTCAAGTTTTTTTAATCTTATATAAGAAACAATTGCATCACATGGAAAGCTGTAAAGAGTAACAATGCATGTAGCATTAAGAGTGAAACTATATGAAATGTAATTTAATCCAGGTGAGATGTATAAGAAAAGTGCATACTACTAGAGTATTTAGAAACACAGGCTTTGTAATTCCTTTTCTCCTTAGAGGCGCATCTTTGGAGTATATATGCTGTGACTAATATCCGAGGTCATTTTGACCTTTACTTCCTAGCACATAAAGTATGATTCTTCTGTAAAGAAGTTCATAGTTTAATGGATAAGGTGTCAGGGAATAAAAAAAATGAGACTAAGCAAGAATACTCTGGTTCTTGGGCTCTCTGTTATAAATAATGCTCTCATTAAAATTCTGCCTCGGAAGAAAGGCAAGTCCATTAGTCTGGGAGCTAATTTTTACTGGCTCCTTAGATGTATGCATATTAAAAATTCAGTTTTTATAATTGCCAGTCATCAACCACCTAGTCATTGCTGTTCTTGGAGTTTTTAATTATTTACTTCATTTGCATAGACATTCCAATTTATGATCAACCATTTAGTTATCAAGGGACAGTTTAGCAATTTTTCTTTTACATTTTTATTTATCCCTTTTGTATTCCTAGCAAAAAAGCTCTGAGTCAGACCTTGTACCACCAGTGAGTCTTACCCCAAAATTAAAACTACGACCACTTCCATGAGTACTATGTGGAAACCATGGTTACTGATAGAACTTGGGCAAATTAGGGTTTTATTAGAACAAATAAAGGCTTCGTGTCCAGTTAAAATATGCTATTTCTGAGTTCAGCATAATGGTTTATGTGAAAATATCTAATAGCATACTGATGCCAGTAGTACTTATTTTCTATAATTTCCTTTTGGATCTTTTCAGAAAAATAATATCAGAAATGGCATATTGAGCCACTAGAATACAGTCACATCTTATTTTTCATCCCAATATTTTCATGATCTCTCATTTAGAATCTGTGTCATTGTTTCCATTTCTAATGATAAGATTGGAAGAGTTCAGAAATTAAGCGACCAGCTTGATTGTTATAGAAGCCAGTGATGGTGTGGGAATAAATTCTAAACTCCATCCTTGTACCAGAGGACATATTCTGTTATACTGCATGGAGTCTATACAGATTGGATGTTCTCTCATACCTTTCCAAAAGAGAAAAATAAAATAAAACAACAGAGACATATGCTCTAGTTTGAATTCTATTTACAAAGGTACACAGTATAGTTTGGCATCCTCTTATCCAAATAAATACTGTCTTTCCAAAATCACTGAAGAATGTTTTCTGCTCTCTTTGCCCCATTGTGGCTACTGTGGGTGTGACATTTGGTGGTAATGATGTGAAAGAATGAGAGAAAAAGTAGGGACCCAGGACAAACAAACAGAAACATTAAAATGACACTTACTTACAATATTTGACAGCACAAAAAGAATTTCAACAAAGTACTGGCAAGGCCTGTCTTGAAGAGATTCTGATGTATTTGAATCCAGACAGGTATTTTACTTCTATATCATTATAATAGGACGATCATAACTTTATTTTTTTCCAGAAAGAAATACACACATATACCTTTTCCTTATCGTTGCCCAAGTTTTGAGTATATTTTGTAAATGTACTCAATAGCAGTATCTTCCCTGAATCACCTTTAATCTAGGGAATGTGCACCTTCTGTTTTTCACGTGGAGAGGTATCACAGATATTTTGGCTGTAATCCTGCTATAGAACTGAGCCTCCCCCAATTCTAATCAAATCTGCCTTATAAAATTTGATGTTCACAGAAAGTCCACTATTAAACTAACATTTCTATTGTGTGCCACCCGATGTTTAAAAAAATACAAAATTTCTATAAGAATGGAATATTGAAAAGACTTCATTTCCCTACCCCCCCCCACCACCAAGAAGCAACTCAATTATTGAACAAAACCATTGCTTTGTCTGTCATCTGTGTTCCGCTACCGGCTCAGGCAGCAATAAAAGTGATTGATTTGTAATCACTTGTCTTATTGCTCTCCCTCCCTCTGTCCTATCTGGAGGCTTTCTTCACATAGAATGCTGAAAGTTAATGTGAATGGAGCCAAATAGCATCACCTGGATAGTGGGAATTGATCATGGAGTCTTCCTGTTCCACAAGACTCCTGTGCCATTGTGTCCAAAACTCCTGGTGCGCAATCTACAGAAAACCCCCAGAGAGCTGAGTAGGTGAAGGACAACAGTGTGACAAAGGATGACAGTTCTGAAAATTACAAAATCACTCCTTCCCAATGCAGACAAACTTAGTACCTGAAAATAATTTTTCCCTGAAAACTTGACATCAAAGAATAATTTTGATTTATTTCCCTTTCTGCTTTTCCATTTCTCTTTTTCAATAAGACATCCATCTAAATTCACCCAGTTACCAATATGGGTTTTATCATGTTCCACTTCTATAATACAGAGATTATGCTTTCTCCCTTGTGCTATCCTTATGCTGCATATTTAAAAAATATTTTATGACAGGTTTTGAATTTATTTGATATTTTAGTAAGCAGCATATATTTATTGTGGTGGATTTTTTTTTCTGTAAGTATTGCCCTCTTCTAGGCACTGAAGGAAAAAAACTTAACCCATTGTATGTGTTCACAAAGAATTCAAGCTCAATAAGGACATACATGATGAGAACAACATGAAAATAGAGATGGAGGATAGGCAATAAATATAGGCATGAATAAAATTTGATGCAATACTTAATTATAAGTTGGGAGTGAAATGGGGAGACAAGGAAAAGCATCATGAAAGAGGTGACTTTTTTTCTAAACTGTGAAGCTTTAGGAAGAATGACAAAAGGAAGGTCATGATATTTTAGAATCATGAGTTCGTGGGAGATGGTGCTTGATTATATGGGGCAGTCATTAGGTGCTCTTTATGATTGTAATTCAGGTGTATTAGAGGGTTGTGTGAAGGTGAGCCAGGAAAGGTGGCTGGATCAAGATTCTGGGATCTTTTAATTTTATGAGGAAGTTTTAGACCTTAGTTTTAGAGATGATATGGAATGTGCAAGATTTAAGAACAGATCCATGTTCTAGGAAGATAAATCTGGTGACGATAGGAAGGGAAGATAAGTAAAGTGGACTTCCAAAACAAGGATAATATATATATATATATTTTAAAGATTTATTTATTTATTTGACACAGAGAGAGAGATCACAAGTAGGCAGAGAGGCAGGCAGAGAGAGAGAAGGAAGCAGGCTCCCCGCTGAGCAGAGAGCCTGATGAAGGGCTTGATCCCAGGACCCTGAGATCATGACCTGAGCCGAAGGCAGAGGCTTTAACCCACTGAGCCACCCAGGTGCCCCAAAGATAATATTTTGAAAGGTATTTCATTAGTTCTAGCAACAAATGGTGATCTCCATCAGTTAAGGGTAGGAAGAATGAAAAGAGGTGAACTTGAGAATCATTATACACATGGAAACCAACATAACAAGATTATTTTGAAAGTGGTTGACAAAGTTTGGAAGGAGGAATGAGTGAGTCAAACAGAAAATGATGCATTATCAGTTTTCTTGACTAGGCCAAAATGATACTTCAAAGGCTAAGACAAAGTCTCCTGATTTAATGGAGAAGAATGAGTGATTCATTATTTCTGGCCTTCTGAGAGTGTTTCATATTTTAACAAGGCCCTTAACTATTTCAAGATGTATAATATTGTCAAAGAAAATATTAGGTGATCTCCCATTCTTTAAAAAAATCAGTAGAGCTGTATCATTATCTACTTAAAGCATTCAAAAATACATCTCCATGCACTGACACCTCAGATAGGCATATTGTGGAATATCCTGGCATTTTCCACCTTTCTCTTTATCTGTTGTTTCTACGTGACTCCAGTCAAGTGAATTTTAATTAGCTGTATTGCCTATTCCATTCTCAAATGCTAACAATTCATACTGCTTGCTTCTGCCCTTTCCTCTTTATAAGGTTTCATTTTTTCCTTCACTATAAAGATTTAAATGTTACGACAAAAACTTTCCTGATTTCATTAACTTAAAATTATTTATGGTGTACCTACTATGTTCCAGTTGTTGATTTAAGTGCCATGACAGAAGACATATGTTATATAATGACACATGTCATTTTATATAAGTGACTTTGAATAGCTTTTAGGTCAAAATCTCTTTGTAATATTAGGACTATTTTTAAGGATAATCAAAAGTAACTGGTTTAAGTATGGTAAATATGTTAATGACATAGTGCTTAAGAACATGATTTTGGAATGAAACCAATATGATATTTATGTGCTGATTCTAATCTTACTAGCTGCATGGAGATGGACTAATTACCTTAACTCTTTAAATTTCAACTTTCTCATCTAAACATCAGAATAATATTGGTACCACAAACTTACAGGCTTATTGTAAGAATCACTTGGGATAAATATTTAAAGCTCTTAGGATAGTGGCAATTCTAGGTACTATGAGAATACTACTAAATTTTCATTTTTCAAAAGAAAAATTGAGTTAAAAATGTGTACCTTCTAAAGTAATAAAATATAAACTGCATTAAATAGTCCTTCTTTTCTTTAGGGCATATTTTCTTTTTAATTCAAGCCATAGTTATTAGTTGTGTGAAACACAAATCAGTTGTATTACTGCTCAGAGTATTTAAACATCTTCAGTGAATTTACAGAATTCTGTTTAATGGCAGTTACAGGCTAGAAAATTGCCAGGGGGCCCATTAAAACTAATTCAAATCACTATATCTAAAGGACAGCTGAAATTTTTTCATTTGTTTATATCTGGTTTCTGTAATTCAGTTAGTAGGTCAGCTTACAATTTAATTGCAAAGACTGTGAACTGAGGAACGGTTTATCAAATAACTTTCAGGAATTAAAATGATAAAATCCAAATGGTCCTATATATACAATCAAGAAGAAGGCAGAGTAATACATAAATTGCTGAGGTCTCAGAGTATTTCTGGAGAAATACCTACAGGGTATTTCTTCTAAGATGCAATGATGACCTCTAAGAAATTCTTAGCACCCTAAATGAGTTAATTTTCAGACCAAGGTAATAAGTGCTCACAATATTTTATAGCTATTGCCAGTCTTTAAACCTACACTAATGTTATATGATAAGCTATCTTATACAGAACTACACTTACATCTACAGACTTACAATATTTTGTAACATCAAAATGGTTGAAATGTTTGAAATATCAAAATACAGCTCTTCAACATGTTGTTTGTTTCTTTTACCAATATATCTTGAATATTTCTCTTAAAGTCAATACACATGACTTTACATTATTAAATGACTACATAGAATTCCACTCTTCTTTTCTTTAGGGCATATTTTCTTTTTAATTCAAGCCATAGTTATTACTTGTGTGAAACACAAATCAGTTGTATTACTGCTCAGAGTATTTAAACATCTTCAGTGAATTTACAGAATTCTGTTTAATAGCAGTTACAGGCTAGAAAATTGCCAGGGGGCCCATTAAAACTAATTCAAATCACTATATCAAAAGGACAGCTGAAATTTTTTCATTTGTTTATATCTGGTTTCTGTAATTCAGTTAGTAGGTCAGCTTACAATTTAATTGCAAAGACTGTGAACTGAGGAACGGTTTATCAAATAACTTTCAGGAATTAAAATGATAAAATCCAAATGGTCCTATATATACAATCAAGAAGAAGGCAGAGTAATACATAAATTGCTGAGGTCTCAGAGTATTTCTGGAGAAATACCTACAGGGTATTTCTTCTAAGATGCAATGATGACCTCTAAGAAATTCTTAGCACCCTAAATGAGTTAATTTTCAGACCAAGGTAATAAGTGCTCACAATATTTTATAGCTATTGCCAGTCTTTAAACCTACACTAATGTTATATGATAAGCTATCTTATACAGAACTACACTTACATCTACAGACTTACAATATTTTGTAACATCAAAATGGTTGAAATGTTTGAAATATCAAAATACAGCTCTTCAACATGTTGTTTGTTTCTTTTACCAATATATCTTGAATATTTCTCTTAAAGTCAATACACATGACTTTACATTATTAAATGACTACATAGAATTCCACTGCATTTATTCTTTTCATTCACTTAACAAGTACTTACTAAGCAACTACTACATATTAGGCATTATTTGAGAAGCTGGGGATACTTAGATGAACAAAGTAATCCAAAATGCCTCCACTCATGGGAGAAATTCTAGTGGGGAGAGATAGATAATAAATATGATAAATAAGTAGTTTATATATTATTAAAAAGTGAAAAATGATATTTTAAAACTAGAGCAGGTAAGAGAAATAGGAAATGCAAGAGTGAGTGAGGAATGGGTATCTTAAATACAGTGGTCTGGCATGGCCTCATTGAGACGGTGACGTGAAAAAAGACTAGAAAGAGAGAACAAGCCCTGTACATATTTATAGGAGGTGGTTTCAGAAAAGGAAAAAAAAAAANAATACATAAATTGCTGAGGTCTCAGAGTATTTCTGGAGAAATACCTACAGGGTATTTCTTCTAAGATGCAATGATGACCTCTAAGAAATTCTTAGCACCCTAAATGAGTTAATTTTCAGACCAAGGTAATAAGTGCTCACAATATTTTATAGCTATTGCCAGTCTTTAAACCTACACTAATGTTATATGATAAGCTATCTTATACAGAACTACACTTACATCTACAGACTTACAATATTTTGTAACATCAAAATGGTTGAAATGTTTGAAATATCAAAATACAGCTCTTCAACATGTTGTTTGTTTCTTTTACCAATATATCTTGAATATTTCTCTTAAAGTCAATACACATGACTTTACATTATTAAATGACTACATAGAATTCCACTGCATTTATTCTTTTCATTCACTTAACAAGTACTTACTGAGCAACTACTACATATTAGGCATTATTTGAGAAGCTGGGGATACTTAGATGAACAAAGTAATCCAAAATGCCTCCACTCATGGGAGAAATTCTAGTGGGGAGAGATAGATAATAAATATGATAAATAAGTAGTTTATATATTATTAAAAAGTGAAAAATGATATTTTAAAACTAGAGCAGGTAAGAGAAATAGGAAATGCAAGAGTGAGTGAGGAATGGGTATCTTAAATACAGTGGTCTGGCATGGCCTCATTGAGACGGTGACGTGAAAAAAGACTAGAAAGAGAGAACAAGCCCTGTACATATTTATAGGAGGTGGTTTCAGAAAAGGAAAAAAAAAAACTGATACAAAGGCTATGAGGCAAATGTATGACTGGCATGTTCTAGAACATAAAAGAAACCAGTGTGACTAGAGAGGAGTCAGTTAGAATTGTGTTATCCAATATGGTACCCACTAATCACATATGGCTACTGAGCTAATGCAATTTTATACGTACTGTAAACTATCAAAACATATCTCATTAAAGATATTTCTATTACGTGTTGAAATGATAATATATGTGATATCCTGGGTTAAATACAATATGCTATCAAATCAATTTTGCCTGTTTTTTACTTTTTTTAATGTGATACTAACAACTTTAAAGTTGTACATGTGACTCACATTACATCAGTACTTGACAGTGGTGAGCTAGAGGAATGTTAAGAGGTATCCTCAGAGAGAGAGGGAAGGGGCAGATGATGCGGCTCACTGGACAGATATTGGCTTCCATTTTATAAAATGAAGAGTCTTTAGTGAAGTTGGCCATAGGAGTAACAGATTAGACTTACGTTTTGCAGGAATCACTCTGGTGGCCATGTCCAGAATAAACTTTAAGGGAATAGGGACTCAAACAAGAAAAACAGTTAGAAGGCTATTACGGGGCACCTGGGTGGCTCAGTGGATTAAAGCCTCTGCCTTCAGCTTAGGTCATGATCTCAGGGTCCTGGGATCGAGGCCTGCTTTGGGCTCCATGCTCAGCAGGGAGCCTGCTTCCTCCTCTCTCTCTGCCTGCCTCTCAGCCTACTTGTGATCCCTCTCTCTCTCTTTGTCAAATAAATAAATAAAATCTTTAAAAAAAAAAGAAGAAGAAGGCTATTAAGATAGGAGAGATGGTACTAACAATATTTTGTGATGAACTGGATGTGGAATCAGAGGAAGAGAGAAGTAAAAAAAAAAAAACCAACCAACCAAAAAAACAAAAACAAAAACAAAAAACAAAAAACAACTTCAAGGTTCTTGGTCTGACCACCTGGAAGGATGCTATTACCATCAGTTGATATGGGCAATACGCTGGGAAATGCAGATTTGAGGAGGTGATAGTGAAAATTAGGAGCTTAGTTTTGCATCTTAAGTTTAATATGCCTACTAGCTATTAAAATGAAAATGTTGAGAAAGCACTTGGATATATCAGTGTAGAAATCAGAGGAAAGGTGTATATGACAATCTTCTGAATTATATATTGTGTACATGTGGGTGTGTGTAAATTTAAAGTCATCAACATATAGGTCTTGGTATTGAAAGACATAGACTTGATGAAATCACCAAAGGGTAAGTGTAAAAAAGAAGAGGTCTAAAGCTGACCTTCACAGGACTCTATGTTTAAGAGAAGAAGACAACAAATAAAGAGAGAATAAAAGTCTGAGTATATGGGTATACATTTTTTTTAAAGATTTTATTTATTTATTTGACAGGGAGAGAGAGATAGTGAGAAAGATAGCACAAGCAGGGGGAGCAGCAGGCAGAGGGAGAGGGAGAAGCAGACTCACAGCAGAGCAAGGAGCCCCATGTGGGGCTCGATCCCAGGAATCTGGGATCATGACCTGAGCCAAAGGCAGACACTTAACTGACTGAGCCACCCAAGTACCCACCACACACACATTTTTGTAAGCAGATGGATATGATATGTGAAGATTGTTAAAGTTTTCATTTGGCTGCTTTGATTTTTCTCGGTGAAATAAAAGTAGAAACATCAGATGAAAGTGAGATAAAAGAGAAGAATGTTGGAGATTTTTTTCAGGAGAGGTGGGAGAGTGAATAGTTATTGGGTTTCGTTAAGGACTCACTGAGGTTTAAAGTAAGATCATTCAGCATGGTTAAGTGTTTTTTTCCCAGCCATATTTAATTGCATAGGAATAGGCAGAGTTTGTAGAAATTGGGATATAATTTAAGTAAGCTGAATAGGATAACAGAGGGATTATCAGGCAAGTTACAATAAAAGTGCTGGTACATTGAATTTTAGGTCCTGGATCAGTGAAAGGAGTGTTGTCAGGATAGTCTGCAGAATCGAAGGGGGATACATGAAACTGATTCTGTGGAGAGGGTGTTGGTGGGGGTAATTCCAGTATACTAGACTATATTCATGAGGTGAGTGACTGAGGTAGGGTGCACAATCAATCACTGGTGGGAAGAGGTCCAGAAACTGAGAGGTCATGGTGTTAGAGGGATTATCTATCTATCTACTATCTATCTATTATCTATCTATGTATCTATCTGTCTGTCATCTACCTATTATCTATTTATCATCTATCTATCATCAACTATCTATCATCTATCATCTACCTATCATCTATCTTTTTATCTATCATCTATCTATATGTAAATTACAAGTTCTATACGAGTAGAATTACAGAAAGTGACTCTAGCTCAAAAGCTAGTTCATTCAGGAACTAAGGAAATTTTAGGGTGAGGCCATGGTGGGTGGTACAGTCTACAGTTGTAGCAACAAAGAATAAGGAAACCTACTATTCCTCCAGCCTCAGTGCAGAAAGACTGATAGTAAAATCGGCCAGCAACTAAGAGGGCTACAGGGGAGTTGGTATCTTAAGGGCATACCTGTGTTTGCTAAAAGTAAGAACCTAAAAGACCTTCAAAAAATAAATCTTATGGGGCTTAGTTGGTTAAGCACCTTCCTTTGCATCAGGTCATGATCCCAGGGTCCTGAGATCGAGCCCCATGTCTGTCAGACTCCCCGTTAAGTGGGGAGCCTGCTTCTCCCTCTCACTCTGCCCCCCCTTCATGTGTGCTCTCTCTCTCTCTCTCAAATTCTGAAATAAATAAAATCCTAAAAAAAAATAAAGTTATAATAGATTTTGCCAGTGCTGAACAGTGAGTTCCAGACGTTACAGTAGATGGAATTTAGGAATTTTACAAATGTGAGAGAAAAGAACTACATGGATACACCATCCTTCATTGTGCATTATCCCACTAGAGAACAAGTGGAATGTTTCCAATTTTTTACTTTTACCAATAATGTTAAGGTAAAGGCCCTTGCCAAATGGAACTTCTGGGTATAAAATGTGCCTAAATAAATTTTAATAGTATTGCCAAATACTGTATCAATTTATACTGCAAACAATGATGAATATGAAAGCCAGTTCCCTAACACACTTGGAATAGGCACTATTATCAAACTTTCAAATCTTTGCTCATATGACAAGCAAAAAAAGGTTCTCATTGATTTTTTTATTATATTTTTTGCTGCCGATGTCAGTCATATTTTCACATTCATTTTTCTTAAGTATTCCTGTTGGTGTCTGTTGCTCCTTATCCAATAGGTTCATTAGATATAACTGACATAAACTAGACATGATTAAAGAAAAAAATTTGCAAAATTTTGAGAGTGAATACTATGAAACTATCATTAATCAAGATAATGAATATATCCATAACCTGCAAAGTTTCTGCATACCCCTTGGCAAACCCTATCTCTTCTTCCCCCTCACCCCCACTACCTTTAGGAAACCAGTGATCTGTTTTCTGTCTGGTAAGTTTGCCTTTCTTAGTGTTTTATAAAAATAGAAGGCACTCTTTGTACCTTCTTTTATTCAAAAAAATTTTCTAGAGATTCATCATGTATTGTCATGTATTGATAATTCATTTTTTAAATTTAAAAAGTTATTGCTGAACAATATTATAGGGATACACCACAATTTATCTGTTCAATTGTTGATGAACATTTATGTTGTTTTTAGTTTTTGGCTATTACAAAAAGGCTGTTATGCATATGTAAATATAAGTGTTTGTATAAATATAAATATTCCTGGGGTGCCTGGGTGGCTCAGTCAGTGAGGTTAAGCATCTGCCTGCAGCTCAGGTCATAATCCCAGAGTCCCTGGATTGGCCCCTAGTCTGGCTCCCAGCTCAGTGGAGAGTTTGCTTCTCCCTCTCCCTCTGCCCCTTCCCTTGTTCCTTCTCTCTCTCTCTCTTTCTCTCACTGTCTCACTCACTCTCTCTCTCTCAATGAAATAAATAAAATCTTTAAAAAAATAACTATAAATATTCCTTTCACTTGAATAAAACCTCAGAATGGAATAGTTGGATGATATGGTAGGTAAATGTTTATCTTAAGAAACTGCCAAACTGTTTTCCAGAGAGATTTTTCTGTTGCTGATTTCTAATTCAATTACAGTGCGGTCAGAGAATATACTTTGCATGAATTGAATCCATTAAAAGTTTTTGAGACTTGTTTTAAGGCCCAGAATATGGTCTCTCTTTGTAAATAATTGATTTGCCTTTGAAAAGAATTAATATTCTATTGTTTTCAGGTAGAATGTTCTATAAATGTCAATTCAGTCATTTTGGTGGATAAAACTGCTATGTCTACTATATTCTTGCTAATTTTCTATCTATTTTGTTAACTATTGAAATAGCGATATTGAAATCTCTGACTATATTTATGGATTTGTCATTTTTACTTGCAGTTCTATCAGTTTTTACTTTATGATTTTGAAGTTTTTTAATCAGGTGCTCATATTTGGATTTGTTCTATCCTCTTAATTAGTTGACCTCTTTATCATTATGAAATAATTTTTTTTCCTTAATAACATCCTTTTCTGTGAAATCTATTTTGATATTAATATAATGACTCCAGCTTTTTTTGGGTTATCTTCAAATTGTATTTCAGTTTTCATTCTTTTACTTCTAACAGACTTGTGCCTTTATATTTAAATTGGGGTTACAAAGACAGGATAGAGTTGGGTCTTGATTTCTATACAATCCGACAATTCCTGCTTTTCTTTTTTTTTCTTTTTTTTTTTTTTTTAAAGATTTTTTTTTTATCTATTCATTTGACACAGAGAGAGAGATTACAAGTAGCAGAGAGGCAGGCAGAGAGAGAGGAGAGAGGAGGAAGCAGGCTCCCTGCTGAGCAGAGAGCCCGACGTGGGCCTCGATCCCAGGACTCTGGGATCATGACCTGAGCCGAAAGCAGCAGCTTTAACCCACTGAGCCACCCAGGCGCCCACAATTCCTGCTTTTCAATAGGAGTGCTTAAACTCTTCACATGAAATACGATTATTAATATGGTTACTTTATATCTGTCATCTTGCTATTTGTTTTCTACTTATCCAATCTATGCTTGATTCAGGTTTTCCTCCTTTTTGTTCTTTATTTAGATTCAGTAGATTTTATGCTTTCATTTCATTTTATTTTTTATTGACTTATTTTTCAAGATTTTATTTATTTGACAGAGAGAGACACAGTGAGAGAGGGAACACAAACAGGGGGAGTTGGAGAGGGAGAAGCAGACTTCCTGTGGAGCACAGAGCCTGATGCAGGGCTCGATCCCAGGACCCTGAGATCATGACCTGAGCCAAAGGCAGACTCTTAATGACTGAACCACCCAGGCGCCCCTATGCTTTCATTTTAGTTACTTTATTGTTCTATTAGCTGTGACTGTTTCTTTTTAATTCTAGTGTTTGCTTTGGGCTGCATAGTATACATCTTTCCACAATAATCATCTAGTGATATTAAATACTTCCCATATACTTCAAGAACTTTATAGAAGTATACTTGCATTTCTCTCCTCACGTCTCTGCTACTGTTGTCATACATGAAGCTTTCACTCATGTCATAAACCTCACAATATAGTCATTGTTTTTGTTTGGTCAATTATCTTTTAAGGATTTTTTTGAGGTTAAAAAAATTATTTACCCATGCAGTTACCCTCCCCATTGCTTTTCATTCTTTTGTATAAAACCATATTTGGGTCTCATATTATTTTCCTTCTGTCAGAAGAACTTTTGTTAACATTTTTTTAAAGCGAAGCTCTCCGGCAATATATTCTATCAGTTTTTGTATGTCTAAAAACAACTTTGGTTTTGGAAGTATTTTCACTGGATACAAATTCAACAGTAGTAGAGTTTTCTTCACGACTTAAAGATACTGCCCCATTGTCATCCACATAGTTTTTGACTAGAAATATGCTGTGATACATATTTTTATGCCCCTGAACATATCCTTTTTCTCTCTTCCTGCTGCTGTTAATATTTTTGTTTATAACTGGTTTTGAGAAATTTGAGTATAATGCATATGTAATTATTTCTTGGAGTTCATTAAGGTATTTCCTTCTGTGTGTTTATCATTTTCAGAAAACCTTGAAATTTTTTTCTTCACTTTTTTTCTTATCCCAACCTCTTTTAAGAACTCTAGTTACACGTATAATTTTACACCTGTCAGAATGGCTAACATCAACAATACAAGACACAACAGGTGCTGGCGAGGATGCAGAGAAAAGAGAACTCTCTTGCATTGTTGGTGGCAATGCAAACTGGTACAGGCACTCTGGAAAACAGTAAGAAGATGCCTCAAAAAATGAAACATAGAAGTACCCTGCAATCTAGCCATTGCACTAGTATTTACCCAAAGGATACAAACATACAGATTCAAAGGGGTAAAGGCAGCCTGGTGTTTAAAGCAGCATTATGTATTATCTACAATAGCCAAATTGTGGAAACAGCCCAAGTGTTCATTGATTGATGAATGGATAAAGAAGATGTGGTACATATGTGTACACACACACACACACACACACACACACACACACAGAATATTACTCAGCCATTAAAACAATGAAATCTTGTCATGTGCAATGACATGGATGGAGCTATAGAGTATTATGCTAAACGAAGTAAGTCAGTCAGAGAAAGACAAATACCATATGATCTCACTCATATGTGGAATTTAAGAAACAAAACAAACAAGCAAAGGAAAAAATAAAAAGAGAGAGAAAAAGCAGGAAACAGAACTCTTAAATAGAACAAACTGCTGGTTCCCAGAGGGGAGGTGGGTGCGGGGATGGGTTATAGGTGATGGGGATTAAGGCGTGCACTTGTGATGAGTACTGGGTGTTGCAGGGAAATGTTGAATCACTATATTGTACACCTGAAACTAATATTGTACTGTATGTTAACTAGCTGGAATTTAAGTAAAAACTTGAAAAATTTAGCTCTCAAGTCACAAGAAGGAAAAAAAGAATTCCAGTTACACATATAGTAAGGCACTCAAAATTGTCCCAGAGCTCAGTGAGACGCTTGATAATTTTATTATGTGCAGCCTGACCACCTTTGGACTCAAGCTACAACAACTCTTCTCTGGTCTCCAGCCTGCCAGGTTCTCTGAAGATTTTGCATTTGCTAATTCATCCCTTGCCCTCCCCCCTCCTGGGTCCCAAACTTTCTGTAAATATTCTATTGGTTCTTTTTCTCTGGAGAGCTCTGCCTGATATACTGCATAACATACTAAGACCTTCCTGAGTACTAAACCCAAAGCCCCCCCCCACATTGTGAGTTTTTCCAATCTAGTTGGATAGGCACAATTCCCAATACCATATGAGCTTTAGAAACTGCTTCTCCAACCTGTCATATGGTTCTTTCCCCAGATTCAGGCACTTTCCTCATACACATGTACTGATCAGTAAGTACTCTGCCAAATGCTCAGGGGGAAACCACTGAAGATCCTTCAAGTTCTTTGTGCAGCACCCATGTCTCCAGGACTCTCTCCTGAAAACTCTAGCCACCTTGTTTTCCCTGGACTTTTACCTTCTTCTCAAGTCAGGGAGTCTGTCATGTGCCACTGGCTAAAAACTCTCTGGAGGAAGTAAGATGAAGCACTTCTCACAGAGCTTCCATCATTTGTTTCCTGTCACTCAGGTATCACAGCTGTTTTGTTGTTGTTTCAAAGATTTTATTTATTCATTTGTCAGAGAGAGAGGGAGCGTGTGCACAAGAGAGAGGGGCAGGCAGAAGGAGAAGCAGGCTCCCCGCTGAGCAAGGGGTCCTATGGGGGACTCAATCCCAGGACCCTAGGATCATGAGCTGGGCTGAAGGCAGCAGATGCTCAACCAACTGAGCCACCCAAGCATCCCAGGAGTCACAGTTCTTTAGTGGCAGATATCCAGTGACTTGAAAACCAATACATCTACCATGTAGTCCTTCACCTATGCCACACTTAAACTGTCACAGTTTAACAGTACATTTTATTTTGGGAAATAATTTTCTGCCTTTCTCATATGTAGTATATCAGATATTAAGATTTATTTTGTATTCTATCACTCTCTCTGCTTATGCCTGCCCCTCAAAAAAGAAATCCTATTGGAATTTTGAACAGTTGTTCTAATTTCATTTAAAAAAAACTGAAACAAAACAAAACAAGAAAACATTTTGGGAGATTTGACCTCTTTTTACAATGCTAAATATTCCAATCCAAGACAAAGAAAACCTTTGCATTTACACAATCTTTTTTATCACAAAAATATTTAATAGTTTTATTATTATTAGTATTACACATTGTTTACTAATTTTATTCCTAAGGTTTTATGGCTTTATTGCCAGTATAAATAGTCCCTTTTCTTTTGATTTTTGGTTTGTTTGTTTTCTATTTGATATTTGGACATTTATTAACCCATCATATTATTGAATTCTATTATTTCCTTTTTTTTTTTTTAAGATTGTGTTTATTTATTTAACAGAGAGAGAGAGAGAGGCTACAAGCAGGGGTAGGGGCAGAGGGAGAGGGAGAAACAGGCTCTCCATTGAGGAGGGAATCTGGTGTGGGACTTGATCCCAGGACCCAGAAATGACCTGAGTTGAGGGCAGACGCTTCATCGACTGAGCCACCCAGGCGCCTCTCTTATTATTTTCAAAAATTATTTCCGTTTATTCTCTTGGGTTTTGGAGGTAAACAATCATATTTTCCACAATTAAGAATATTTTCCCTCTTTCTTTTCAAAATAAGAAACGTGAACTCCAGTTCTATTCTCTGGTTCCTATTCTTCCTAACTCTCTAGAGTAATTGAGAAGCGAAGGCATGTGAGTACACACACACATTTCTACTGTATTTTTTGCAAAAAAAAATTCAAGATATTTTGGTTAACTGGGCATGCATACAGAATGTAGGATTTTTTCCATTTTGTATGTAAGGATTTTATTGTCATGTTCTTTCAGTTATTAAAAGACAAATTACACAAATACTGTAGAGGAGGTGTTAAGAGTCAAAGCTTCCTGTCTTTACTTGCCACTCTGCTCCATTTAATAGATGAAAATTACTAGACATAAGTATAGTAATTATCTAAATACCAACCAGGGATCATATCATCGAACTGATTATTTTAAATTACTGTTGACAGAATCCACTCCAACTAAACAAAACAATAGTGCTTTCATACATAGTGATTTCATACTGAAGTTTTTCAATTTATTGATTTTTCTCTAACAAAACATGTCTTTCATAAATTATTACGTAGATATCTTTTCTGCAATTTCTCAAAGTTTTTATTTTTAATTTTTTTTAAAGATTTTATTATTTATCTGAAAGAAAGGGAAAATGAGCAGTGAGGAGGGGAAGAAGGAGAAAGAAGCAGGCTCCCCGCTGAGCAGGAAGCCTGATGCAGGGCTTGATCCCAGGACCTGGAGATCATGAGCTGAGCCAAAGGCAGACGCTTAACCCACTGAACTACGCTGGCACCCCTCATTCAAAAGGTTTTAGAATTTTATGTAGGACAGGCCAAGAAACATGCTCCAAAGCAAGAACGTACAGTTAGAAGGTATTTATTAAGTTGCTTCATTAGTAAACAAAAGACGAAAAAAAAATGAAGACAATATCTTTCTTTTGCTGGCAGCTACTATTGGCACTCAGCCACCCATATCCTAATTTTGTAATTTTTATGCCTCTGTGCTAGGCAGATGTTTATCTAAATCATTTAAATCTCTGTCTTCTACATTTTAGACACATTTAGTATTAAGAGATGCTCCCTGTGTGACAGCATAGATTAAAAGTTGATTAAGAAGAAGTTAAAGAAGGAGAAAAGTAATTACTTTTCCATAGGCATTTGTTTCATTTTTGGCAGGTTAGAATTGAGGAAGTGGAATAAAGTCTTAAAAATCAGAAATACTTAAAAAAAAAAAGAAAAAGAAATACTTAAAAAATCATTATTGTTTGCTTTTTTATATACTGATAAGTGCCAAGTTAATTAAGAAAAGTAATCCATTTAGTAATGCAGCATGGGCTAATGGATAAAATAACTCTACTCATGCAGTAGGATTATTTTGTAGCATTGATGTTTTTAAAGTAATATATGCAAATTATCCATCAAAAATAGAAATCACCGACATGTAATTGGAAATTCCATAGGAATTCAAACACAGTATGATACAAGAAGAGGAACTTGGGGAGTTTTTCCTAGAACTTTAAAAATACATAAACTCTAGTAAAAAAAATAAATATAACGAAGAGATCTTACATACCTAATTTTATGGTAATGTGATTCAATGGGGAAAAAATCCTGTTAAATGGCTACAGAATTTAGGTTTCCCATACATGCTGTCACTCCCCTGCTGTGAACATCTCTTTAACCTTTAAAAATCTCCAGAGCTACTTCATACAGTGATATGGTTAGGGCAAAGGAATTAGTATATGCATATTATGGATCTCAGATAATCTCTAGATTAGGACAAATTATTTTCAGCCTTCCCCAATAGAGCACTGCTAATTGCCATATATTTATATTAAATTCTTCATGACAATAAACCCTGTAATTATAACTGCAAAATTACTGCCATTAAAAACCATTTTAATCACCTTAAATTTACAGCAACAAAAAAATCTCTTTGGACTGAAATAATATATGTAGCTATATAAGCAAAGAGGAACACAAATACATCCTGATTTAGAGACATGGATTCTTTGTGAGGAGTCCAAGGCCACTGCTCATCAAAGCAGGCCATGTTCAGTAAAAAGCTGACAGAAATAGTAAGCGGGATGTTCTCATTTCCATGGGTTTAGTTTGTAATTAATTAATCAATAATAGGGTCCATTAGACCTCAAAAATATGTTACACTTCGCAAAGTAAACATTATTCTCGTGTTTTCTCTTTTATGTTCTTATATGCTCTATGAAACACTTGAAAAGCCTCTGATGGAAGCAATTATATAAATAAATCCTTGAACCAAGAATTTCCTATGGATTTTCTAATTATCAGTATGTATTTAGCAATAAAGAGATAAAGGGTTTTAGAAAAAGAAAAAAAAGAGAAAAAGCTATTTCATTGTTTCATTATTAACCTTTGAGTTCCACTTAACACCTCAATCAAAACTAAAACATTTATCGCTACCACTAGTGACTTGTATTAATACAACTCAAACTTGAAAAGGTGTCTTAAGCTTCATGTAGGTATACAGGGTGGGATGATGGACAAATCATAAACTTTGGCATCAATAGACTGGAATTCTCATCTCTGCTTGCCATTTCCTGACTATGTGAGTCTGGTCATGTGACTTCTTTGGGCTTCTGTTTCAACAGCTGTACTGTTGTGATCACTGCATGAGCAAACCTGAGTCAGCCTGGACCTTGTCTCCTAATCATCTGTGTACAATAGTGTTATCAGCATTAGGGTGTGTGGCTGGTGCCCTACGTCAGTTTTCTAGAAATGAATTATCGGAAAATGAGCTGGTTGTGCCCAAGGGACAAGGTTTCTCTCAAGGGCAAGTCAAAGGTAGTGTGACTGCAGAGAGGGCATACTTCCAGAGGGCCAACCCACTCCTGCTTCAGAAGGTCTGATGTGTAGTAAGTACTAAACACATTCATATCCATCCTCATCCACAGCACATCTTGGCTTTCAGGCAGCATTAATCAGAGACGTTTCTGGTCAGTTCTTAATTATAACTAAGGAATAACAAAACTTAAAGCCCTGACAATTGTTTTGTTGTTGTTGTTGTTTTGTTTTATAATGCAAGTGCCTGACTTGAGCTTTGATTGCGGAGGAATCCACTTTAAAGACAAATGAACACATTGCCAGCCACACAACTAGATAAAAACCAGGCCACCTCCCCATAATGAGGCTCCTTTGTTTAAGAAGTGCTGGTTGATTTCCATAACTGATGCTTTGGATAGGTTCCTTTTTCTCTTTCTGTGCTTTAAATTCCTACTTTTATGTTTTAAATTCACCAATAAACAGTGAGCTGGAAAGAGCTGGAAAACCCTGGATGCTACCCTCAACTCAAATAAAAGCAGAACCTCTCCACCCCCCAATGTGGGGTAGTGCTCCATCTTTCTCTACCTGACCACTACCAGGTCTTGTAGGTAGTAAACCTTTATTTTTTCAGTTTTCTGATGGTTGTTGCTAAAAGGAATCTTGCAGTCACAATAAGGACCACAACAGCTGGTCCAACCACAGCAATGGTTATTGATAGGCTGAGACCGGCACAAAACAAATGTCTAGTTTTCATTTTCCTTTGTTATGGTCTGGTTAAGAAGATTTAATAAGAATTGCAAATTCTTCCTGGTATAAATTAAAGCTAAATTTAATTTTGGTTCAAATGGAACTAAATTTGAAACCCTGATTCAATTGGAATAGCTTTCTTCCATATTTTATGCAGTATCCCCACTCATGCTTGAATTCTATCTCCCCTTAGTCTTTCTCCTTCAGGTGAAATGATCTGTTTTCTTTTGCTTATTTTCAGAAGCTCTGTTTTTCATGTCCTAAATCATTTTTTTCCCCCTTCATTAAAACTCTGGAACACTTTGGTTGCAGTCTCAAGCAGGAAATGGGAGTTAAAGCTTATGCAATGTTGACTGTGGGCAGAAGGTTTTCTTGTCACTTTCACAAAAGTGGCTTTCAGTTTTTGCCTATGTTTGCCTTCCTGCAGCACACCTTGACTTTACTGCTAGAGTACGAAAGAAATTATATAGAAAATTAAGTTATAAAGTTTTCCCTTTTTATTCCATTTTTAGTTCATATTATTTAGTGTTGTTTTAAATGGAACTCTGCTGTATGGAGGAAGCAGAGGGGAAGTATGAGAAAAAAAAATCAGTTTTCTTTGGAAACAGAATATCAACAGACACAGGTGGAACAAAAGTATAATTAAAACTGGCAGAAAGGATTTTTTAGTTTACTATTAAAAAATACCTCTTTTGAATTGAATTCATACTCTTGTTATTATAATATATGATGCAAAGAGGAAAAACTTCTCTAAAATTAAGGCTGGAAGAAATGGCCTAGACCTTGACTCCACATAATCTATGAGCAATACTGCAGTTAGCATTAGAGTTGTAGCTGATACAAGCAAATCAGAATTTAGTAGATATGAATGATCTCAAAATGAATTAGTTGTGCCTCGGGGACAAGGTATCTCCTTCTCTTCTTTGCCACATTCTGAGTTAAACCAGAAAAAGTCAAAATCATTGTGACTACATCAAAGGTCATGAGACTTCTAGGAGGTCAACTTCTGCTTCAAAGGAAGTCACCCAATGGTTGACCACCCAACACTAAGTTCCTGGTCCAGTCTAGCAGTTTGGACAAGTTAATTCATTTTACTTTACCCAGTACTTAAAAAGGACTACGGGAGGTTCTAGAGGTGGAGAATGTCTGTATTTTAAGGTGTTTTTTTTAAATTGGTTGACCTCTACTCCATGTAAAAATAGTTCCACCAATAAAAATGATTTTGAGACAGTAAAAAAAAAAATGAAAATCACTGTTTTAACTGAAACGAATAGAGGTTATATAGTGTATTCACGTTTGAAAGCAATACACAGATATGTTCCATTTAATATCAATATACCATATTACAAATCACATAGGAAAAAAGAGAAATCTATTTTTTATTAAGTAAATAGGAATATGTTAAAAATTAAGTCTGCCTCTAGGGCAAAATTTATCAACTACATCTAACAACATAGGATAAAACCCCCATGATATGCAGCTGCTTAGAGCCTGACAATGTACTCCCAAGGAAAAGTGATAGCAATGTGCATCAGCCCTTAAGGCTGATCATCCTCAGCGATGTCATCTGTCAGACTCTGGAAGGCAGATCCCTGTGGGTATGTCAGTATTCTTGCTGACTCTATTAAATTGCAACTATGTGAACTTCCCCATCGTGGGTCATCTACTCTTTAGTTGCAAGACATGTTATATCTTGAGGTTTTACACTATTCTAACTGGAAGAGGCCTAATTAGAATGTTATAGCAGATACAGTACATCATTTAGAAAAGCAAAATGAAAGTTAGCACCCACAAGGGAAGAGAAACACAAAATTTGAAGTGAACGAGATGGAGAAGGAAATAGCGAATAAAAAAGCAAATGAGTTTAATACAACTTTTCTCTCTGAAGGCTTTCTGACTGGCCACTTCATCATGCACTGAAGGTACTTCTGCAACCCGTGTTCATGTGGAACATTAGTAAAAGCTTTTCTTGGCAATTCTTCTTGGTCTTCCTTTTTCTACCCTTAGCTTGATAAATGTCTTTTCCTTTTGAGCTATTATCCCTCTGCTATAAAATATTTTCAAAGAGAAAAAAACACAATGAGCTGAGTAAGAGACTGGCTTGTAAAACACTAGCATTAGCAAAATAGTATTGCCCGTCGTCCTTGGAAGGGTAACTTCTGAGTGGAGGCCACAGGAGAGGTAACGTGAAATTGCCAGAGATATTCTTGGAGCTAAATTAAAACATAACAAACTATTGTGTCGTCAATGTTAAAGGGTAAGACACTGCTGTGATTGTATGTTTCAGAATGTACAGTCAAAACTAGTCCTCGGGGAAACAAGCAACCTCACTTTTCTAGCAGGGCTCATCCTTCTGTATTGTGAGCACTTAACAATTATGTTTTAGAGTAAAAATGAGTAATAATGTTCTGGTGACTGTCACGGTTTGGCTCGCACCCTGTAATCTCTTTTGCAGAATTGAACTTTTTTTTTCTCTTTTCTTTTTCCAAAAGCCCATAATGATTTTGGTGGAGAACAAATTTGCTTTAGTAACTCTGGAGAGGAAATAATCTGGTGACAGAGAGACGGGAAAACAGATGAGAGAAGAGGGCAAAGATGTTTACTAGTATAGACTACCAATTTCAAGTGCTTCTTACCATTTTCAAGAAATGACTTTTACATTAATTCCTTTATTTATGGGAATAAATGTGCTCCTTGCAGATTCATTGTGAACGTGAAACAGGGTTAAAGTTAACCAAGTAACTCATAAAATGTTTATATGGGCTTTTAAGATTAGTATGAAACCAAGCTAGATAGTCAGAACTAAAGTAGACAGTAACAATAGTCCACAACTTATTCTCTTCAAAATTTTATATTCATTCATTCATTTATGTGTACATGCATTTATTGAAAAATATTTGTTAGGGGTGAAGTGCCCATCTATAAAGATACAAATGTGAGCACACACATGCATGGTCCCTGCCTTGTGGAGCTTACAGTGTTGTGTGAAGAATTTGCAGTTTTATGAGTGACTATAATTGTGAAATTTTACATAGTCAAGCTTCCCTCAGGAAGTGGTTGCAGTGGTGAGATCTAAAGATTTTGTAGGTGTTAAGTAATCAAAGAAAGCTAGGAGATCCTTTATAAGTAGAGAGAACAAGACATGCAAAAGCCCTGCAGAGGATGTACATGATGAGTGTGGGAACTATGGGAAAATCAACCAGATTGGGCCAGACAGACCAAGAAAGAGGATCATAGTAAGATGAAATTGGAGAGGCAAGTAAAGGCCAGGTCATTAGACCTGTTAGGTCTCATAGGTTATATTAAGACATTTAAAATTTTTTTTCTAAGAGCAAAGTGAAGCAATTTATGGTTCATAAACGGTAGTAGGAGGGATTAGAAGGAGGTATGAATATAGGAAATCAGAAGATACTTTGGAAAATCACCAGGACTACAAAATGAATAAAGATGGGCATCAGGCACACCATATACAAATAGAGTAAGACATTATTGCAGTAATAACTGAAGAGGTAGCCCCATTCTGGAACTGAGGAGGAAACCAGCCTGTCTTCTGGATCATTCCTCCCTGAAGGATCACGTATGTTTTATCACCAGACAGTGCTATTGTCGTGACCCATAAAATCCCAGAAATTCAATGGCCTTTCTTCATTTTGCCCCATTTCTGTCCCCTTTAGTCTAAGTTGGTGGTGTTTCCGCTGTTATAACCCCATCTCTCTCCCTGGCTTCTGCAGAGAGGCTGATTAGGTCCATGAGTCACACCCACAATTGCCTTATGGAATTACTGTCCAGGCCATCCTTGGTGTTTTCTCTAAAACACACTTTCTCATTTTTTGCAATATGGATAGATTGAGAATTTTCCAGCTCTTCAAGTTCTGGTTTCTTTTGGCCTAACAGCTTCTAAAATTAATCTCTCTCCTCTCACGTTTTACTATAAGCAGCAAGGAGAAACCAGGTCAGACTACCAACACTTTGCCTAGAAATCCCCACAGCTAAATATCCAAGTTTTTCACTTACTGCTTTCCCCAAAACATTAGAACACATTTTGGACAACTTCTGTGCTGCTATATAACAATGATTGCCTTTCCTTCGATTTCCAGACACACGTTTCTCATTTTTGTTTGAGACCTCATCAGAAGCACAATTAACATCCATATTTCTACCAACAGTCTCCTCAAGGCAATCCTGCCTTTCTAGCACGCACCTCATAACTCTTCTGGTCTCTGCTCTTCACCCAGTTCCAAAGCCACTCCCACATTTTAGGTGTTTATTGTAGCATCACCCCCTTCTTGATACCAAAATTTGAATTAGTATGCTAGGTTTGCCCTAACAAAATGTCACAGGTTGGGTGACTTAAGCAATGAAAATTTATTTTCTTACAGTTCAGGAAGCTATAAGTTCAAGATCAAGGTACTACAGGGATGTTTTTTTTCCGGGCCTCTGTCCTTGGTTTGCAGATGTTCTCGTTCTGTTCTCACATGCCTTTCTTCTGGGGGTATGCATTCCTGGTGTCTCTGTCCAAATTCCCTCTTCTATAAGAGCACCAGTTACACTGGGTTAAGGGCCTACCCTTAAGACCTTATTTAACCTTATTTACCTCTTTAAAGGCCCTGTCTCTAAACACAGTCACATTCTGAGCTATTGGGGGTTAGAGCTTCAAAATATGAATTCGGAGGGATCACAATCCAGGCCATAATAGGCCCCTCCCCATGCTTCTGCTTAAGTCCATAGTTCCTTACTAGGATACTCACCTGTTAGGCTAGTGTCCTCTTCATTTCCCCTGATCCTTTTATCTCACAGATGAACTCAACCTCTGACACTCCGGTATCAATGCTGTCAGGTTTGATATTCAGATATCCAATACATACATCTAGAATTCTGATTCTGATTGATTATAATGAGAATGAGGTAAATAATGTGTATTTGTGTGTGTGTATAACCCAATGTAACTGGTACATTTAGACACACACACCCACACCACACCCACATATAGAGAGTACCTATGTTGTCTGGGGGGTTTAATAAGAGACCTTATCTTTTTCTCTAATTACATGGATGTCAATTACTTAATACAAATTATATCAAGTGTTGGATAAGAATGTGGTAACTTGAAGCTTCATTGCTATATTTTACTCAAGTTCCTCGAATCAGACCATTTAGACATTGGTGCTGACATAGAAAGAACCAGGACAGGGCTTCTCAAAGTATGTTTAGAAAAACTGCATTTATCAGAACTACTTGGGACACTTGCTAAAAAATAAACATTCCTAGGATCTTCAAGGTAAACTTAATAAGAATTTCTTGATATGGGGCCCAGGAGTCTGCATCTAAACCCAGCCTTATCAGATGACTCTTAAATACATGAAGCTAAAGAAAATTTGACTAGAATTTCCTTCACGCCTCTTCTTGGCGACAGAGACAGTCACATTGTTTCGAAGGGAGCCCTTTCTCTCTTACTAAAAGGAACAAAATACTGTAAAGCAATCGGTACAAGTTTTGATAACATGGAATTGAAGTATGAAGAAAGGTCAGTTTGCTGAGGCCCTTCAAGAATAAAAAATTCTATCTGAAATGTATATAAATAAAATCTAACTTTTATATATTCCTTTTTCTATCAACTCTATTCTTTAATATAGAACATATATTAAAGCTGATTTATATATTTTTCAAATGATGTTTCTTCAAAATGTACATTATCAAAGTAAAAAAAAGATTCTTTTTTCTTTTTCTTGTAATTTGAGATATGTTATATAACTTCTCTTAAAAAGTTAACTCTATGTCGGTCCAGT
This sequence comes from Ailurus styani, assembly GCA_002007465.1. Taxonomy (NCBI): domain Eukaryota; kingdom Metazoa; phylum Chordata; class Mammalia; order Carnivora; family Ailuridae; genus Ailurus; species Ailurus styani. The sequence continues at coordinate 146,225 of LNAC01000226.1, forward strand.
CTTGTCCTCAAGGGATTTTGGCCCTCAGGACTCCCCCTGGCTATCTCCAGATTTCTTGCAGTAAACTCACAATGGCTGTGGGGCAACCTGCCAGTCCCCAGCTACCTGGCATGGAGCCATAGAATGTACAACTGCAAAAATCTGGTTTTGAGACAGCTTAGAAAAAGATACTACGTGAATGGAAAATACTTATACTCATGTATTTTAAAGGTCATGATTCATATCAGTATAAACATCATCAACTAGGAATAGGAATATATCTATAATGATTTATATTTATAACAGATAGAGATATTTCTACCAGGATGATTAATTTATATGTATGATTTTCCATAGAATGGCATTGTTATTTCTCTTCTTTTTAAAAAATTTTATTTATTTATTTGACAGAGAGAGCGAGATCACGAGTAGGCAGAGAGGCAGGCAGAAAGAGAGGAGGAAGCAGGCTCCCTGCTGAGCAGAGAGCCCAATGTGGGGCTCAATCCCAGGACCCTGAGACCATGACCTGAGCCGAAGGCAGAGGCTTTAACCTACTGAGCCACCCAGGCACCCCAGCACTGTTATTTCTGAAACAAAGCTAGAGAGAATGTCACAAATCAGAGAGCATAAGAGAGGTTAAAAAAAGAAAAAAGCAGCTTTAGCTTAAATAATCTGGGTAAGGAGGTAAGGCTATCATTCATATAATCCAGATCAAAAAAGGCAAATATTGAATGATAAGGAGAGATGTTTCTGCTCTAATGATCAAGATCAAGGCTACCTTTAATACAACAAATCTTCATTCAATTTCTTAACTGTTCCTCTGTAGACATTGAGACAAGCTTCTTCAGATTGCTCTAAGTGTTTTTACTTCAGAAAATGCCTAGGGCACCTGGGTGGTTCAGTGGGTTAAAGCCTCTGCCTTCGGCTCAGGTCATGATCTCAGGGTCCTGGGATCGAGGCCCGCATCGGGCTCCCTGCTCAGTGGGGAGCCTGCTTCCTCCTCTCTCTCTCTCTGCCTACTTGTGATCTGCTCTCTCTCTCTGTGTCAAATAAATAAATAAAATCTTAAAAAAAAAGAAAATGCCTAAACTACTAAATTCTCCTTAGATGTTACCAATGGGGAATAAGGGATAAGTGGTTTGTTTCTTTCTCCAAAGCCATCTAGGAGCCCTGAGCAGCCCCACCACCAGCCCCGTTACCATCACACTCCGGGAGGAGCTGCACCTGCCAGCCTGCCACCATCACCACAACTGTGAGCAGCAGGGCCGACACTCAGCAGCCAATTACACCCTCAGTGGTGCCCACAGCAAGCCCATCACCACCTCCAGCCACGCAGGGAACAGGGGCCAGGGCAGCCTCACATAGGTGACACCTGCCACAGTGGGGAAGAAGGTCATCGTAACAAAGGTTTTGGTAACAGTAGAATAGTTTGATGGAAGACATGCATATGCTTTCAGCAATATGAATGACACCAAGGAAGATGTATTCATGCATCCGACTGCCATAAAGAAGAATGACCCCAGGAAGTACCTTCACAGTCTAGGAGATGGAGAGACTGTGGAGTTTGATGTTGTTGAAGGAGAAAAGGGTGTGAAGGCAGCAAATGTGACAGGCCCTGGTGGAGTTCTAATCCAAGGCAGTAAATACGCAGCAGACCGTAACCATTACAGATACTCTCCACAAGGCAGGGGTCCACAAATTTCTCAGCGGAATTGCCAGAATAACGAAAGTGGGGGGAAAAGTAGGATTAGAAAGTGCTTCAGAAAGCCAGGCCTAACAGCACTGGCCCTACATCATGGATGCTTTTTTTTTTTTTTTTTTTTTTTTTTTTTACATGCAGAGACCATGTAGGCTTGGACCACAGTCTTCCAACCTACTGTGCAGGGAGAGGTGATGGGAGTTGCTGACAACCAGGGTACGGGAAAACAAAGTAGACCAGTGAGACAGAATATGCACTGGGATTGTAGGCCATGCTCCACAAGCATCCTCCTTGACAAAGACAGCCTAGGGAGGACAGGAATGAAGAAGGTAAGGAAAATCAAAATAAGATCCAAGGTCAGCAGCCACCTCAATGTCAGACACTGAAATTCAGTTACCAACATGGACACCAAGAAAACCCTAAACCACAAGATGGCAAAGAGACAAAGCAGCCAATCCACTAAGCTAAGACTTCATCCACTCCTGAGGCTCACCATCTGTACTATCATCTGCTTTAGTCATGCAACAAAAAGAAATGAAATTCCAGTAGTAAGAATGAACAAAAGATTTAAGCTGAAGACCTTAAGTGCTTGCTTTTTGCCCATTGACCAGATAAATAGAACTATCTGCATTATCTATGCAGCATGGGGTTTTTATTATTTTTACCTAGACATCTCCTTTTGGCAATTATGAACTTTTTCTTTAAAGCCTGTTTTTTCTCAGTACATCTTTAAAGGTTTTTAAATTGTTTCATATATGCTTAAGTTGAGATTTTTTAAGAACATCATTTTTAATTTGTAATAAAAAATCTACAACTTTTTCAAAAAATCAACAAATAGCAAGCACCCGTTAATAAGTCTTAAAAAAAAAAGCCATGTATCAAGTTGTCCAGGGCTGATAGTGACTTAGGGAACCTCAGTAAGCAGCTGGTATTGATGGAGAAACTATAGCTTGGCAGCAAAAAGAAAAGACAAGTGGTGTCTTATGAACCACAGTGACTAAGGGAATATTTACAGAATTTCTCAAAATTATTTTACTACTTAGAGAATTGTATTAGAGCAGTTTCTAGTGTTTCTAATGCTGAATAAACTAAAAATTATACAAATGTAAGGATTGTTATTATTTACCTGATGGTACCTTTTTTTGAAAGAAGTTAGAAAATATCAAAAAAATATTTTGACATGAAATAGAAGACAGAGAAGACAAGATTCTAAGGGAGTAAGTCAATATATCTTCTGCTCAGAAAACAGGACAAGAATGTATCATAATTCTTATCTACACGGAATTAGGAGCTAAAAAACAGAGAAGTATAATGGCTGTTTACGTTCAGATAAGCAGTACATATATAATATCTAGAACTTTGATTTGCTGTAATAAAAATAAGAGACCCTATATAGGTATACGAATATGTCCATCACATGGTGATCTCTATCTACTTCAGTATTGTACATATATAAACTATCTCCATTGTTTTCTAATTTTCAAATGGACTTAATAAAAATCTCGATTCTGCCTCTGATACCATGGATAATATTAATTATCTAAGCAACTAGGCCACTGCATTGTTTCTTCAGGTGAATGAGTCTCCTGGTATGGAGCTTACAATTTATCTGAATAGACCAATGCTGCAACCGGGTAAATGAATGTTTCTAACCCCATGGTCTAAATGACCAGGCTATTCTTCCCACTTCCATTACACTATTTTTTTCCTCCAGTTGTTATCCATTCAATCCTTAATATTTTAGCAAATAGAAAAATACAAAAAGGAAAGTCACATCAAATTGCTGAAAGGAAGGAATGAAAGCACCTGCTCTCCAGCACATTAACTTCTGTCTCAGTCTGTTTGGGCTGCTATAACAAAGCACCACAGACTGGGTAGCTTACAAATAACAGAAATTCGTTTCTCTCAGTTCTAGAGGCGGGGAGTCTGAGAGGGTACCGTAACCGTAGCAGCACGGTTGCGTAGAGACCCTGGCTTGCAGACTTTTGGTTGTATCCTCACATGATAGAAGAGGCTAGGGAGCACTATGGACTTTTTATAATGTCTTTTAAAAGAGCACAATCCCATGCATGGGGATGGAAACTAATCATTCCCTAAAGGCCCCATTTTTGGGGTTAGAATTTCAACATATGAATTTTTGGGAGAGATACAAATATTTAGGCCATAGCATTCCCTTTATGGAGTTGAGCGCTCCTAGGGAAAAGAATGTTGGCAGGTGACCCAATCCAAATTCCTTGTTAACTGGACATTTGGGTATGTAAACTATTGATATTTTCTAGGAGGAAGAGAATTTATCTGTAAAAAGAACTTCATAGAATGTTCTAGCTAAGGGTCAGCTATAGAACCTAGGGTCCATAAGGCTTACTTAGCTCCCTGTCAGTGATACAGTGTTGGAGATATTAAATGAAAATGTTTCATAATTTAAATGTTTCCAGGGCATGAGTTTATCCCAAGATCCTTATACAGAGACCTTGTCTACAATTCTTGGCTAGAAGTACATGTCTAAGGCGTTTAAACAGGATCTGGGGAGTTGCCTTTGGTGTACCAGACTGCTCTCTCTACTTGGAGCTTTTTCTGATGTTATTGAGTAAAGCTTCATATCAGGTAAGGTCTCTGATTCCTGTTAAATCTGATTAGAAAATCCATTCTTTTATGTTAGCTGACTACCCTCAAGAGATTTTTCTGTTAACAAGTATAGATTTTAAGACTTTTTTAAAAAAAAACTCACTATATTAGCAAAGTAAAAAGAGGCTGCATTTCTTCATAACTGCACTCTAACAGAAGTGGATATGAAGCCTGTTTTACTGCTGAGCACTTTGATGGACTGGAATAGATCAATTTAGAGGAGAAACTTAGAAGTCCTGAATCTACATACTCACTGCGTAACAGTGAACATTGATTAGTAACGATCAATTCAAAGTGATATAATGGTAAACATATTAAGTTTTATAATCTTACTAAATAAAAAAGATGACGGGACTCCAGCCAATAATTAATAGAAAGATAGGGAGATAGATAGCAAAAGCAAGATAATTAGTTGGCATCAGACTTCTAAAAAAAACTGCATACAAAATAATGTACCAGTAGCACAGCATTTTAAAATAATCCAAGGAAAGAAAATGTAAATCATGGATTTTATAGTCAGCTAAGTTTTCATTCAAAGATCAATAGTGAAAAATAGTTCTAAATATGGAATCCAACTAAGGGATGCATTGGAACAATTCAGCAATAGGATTGCTGGTGACCTTTTTCATATATTATAGATTTAACACTAAAAGGTGAGGTAGATGGTGAAGTAATAATGTTTTATGATATGTGCTACATAGTATGTATTGTATGTTGCCACAGAGTAGAAATAATGCAACTAAAAATGACAGGAGAAGGGAGAAGGTAGAGGGAAGTTTGTTGTGTAGGCAATAGTATGGAGTTAAAATTATGTCATTAAAACCGCAAACAACGTAGTAACATGGTAAAAAAAAAAAGAAAGAAAGAAAGCAGGGAAATAAAAGCATTTTAAAAATAAGTAAAAAGTTAACCCACAGAACAAAAATATAGTCCTTCCTAAACACTAAAAGAATTTTTTAAAGAAGAGCCCCTAAACCATTTCACAGAGTAATATAGCAAATATAATCTACATAGTAATTATTACATAAAATAATATGAGAGAGTTGCAATTAAACATTTCAATATCACTAAATGTGGATGAATGACTTAACTCATCTATTAAGAGGAAAAAATTTTCTTTTCTTTTCTTTTTTTTTTTTAAAGATTTTATTTATTTGACAGAGAGAGACACAGCGAGAGAGGGAACACAAGCAGGGGCAGATGGAGAGGGAGAAGCAGGCTTCCTGCCAAGCAGGAAGCCCGATGCGGGGCTCAATCTCAGGACCCTGGGACCATGACATGAGCAGAAGAGAGACACCTAACAACTGAGCTACCCAGGTGCCCCAAAAAGGAAACAATTTTCAATTTGGGTGAAAAAACAAAACAAAACAAATATATTCTATATGAAAGACACACACTTAAAATACTTTGGAAAAGCTAAACATAAAGAGATGGGCAAAGACAGACCAGGCTTCTAGAAATAATAATAAAGCAAACCAATACTGATATCAAATAAAATAAACCTCAAACTAGACTGTGTTAAATATGACAGAGAATTATTGTTTTTAATGCTAAAAACCTCAGTTCACAGCAAAAACCTAACAATTGTGAATATTTATGCACCAAAATAATACAGCAATACCTTTGTAAGCAAAACCTACAAGAGATGTAAAAAGACATAGAAAGAAACATACTGACTTTAAGTAATGTTAATACATCAGAATAAGTGTGAGATAAATGAAGGAGACACAAGGACAGGATACAGAAGTCCTACAGAGCCTAACCAGTAAAGTAGAAATTTACACTTTAAAAATCATGATTATGCTTTCTCCGGCACTCATGGGACAATCATAAAACCTGATCATATATTAAGCCACAACAAATAAATTTCATAATTAAAAAATGTCACAAGTAAAATTTTACTACATAAAAAACTAGAAATTATTTAACATATTAAAGAGTAAAAGATTATTTTAACTAGAAATAAATGTTTACTAAATAATTCTTGAGTGAATGTGGAAATACAAAATAAAATTAAAGAACATATTATGAAGAATAAAAATGAAAACAGTTAGACACATGTATATATGTGTGTATGTATATATACACATAAATAAAATAATCTGTGAGACACAAAGAAGCAATAAATTATATAGCTTTAAATACTACCAAAGAATATGCCTAAATTAATAAGTTAAATTCTCTAGCTTAAAAATCTAGAAATATATAAAAAAAACTAAACCAACAAAAAACACAAAGTAAGTAGAATTTAATGCACTTCTGACTAATGGGAGATGGAAACATCTAACTCAAATAACTGTTAAACATGGTAGGGTAGTAGTTGGACTATATGCCTTCAGGCTAAAGATAAAAAGAACTCTAAACAAATATTTGTGTGTGCATATATTCATCTTTGTATCTATTTGTAGCTCGATTTACTGAGAAGGACAAGGAGCAATGACCCCGCCCCCCCTTAGTCATGACAACAAGTAGAACCCATATCTTGATCTCTAATAGCATTCTCCATTAAAAGTAACCAGGGCTTCTAGAAGAAAAGGCTGATTCCAGGGTTACAGCAAGAAAAGTACAAGATGAGCCTGAAATTTCTTGTGCTAGAAGTGAGGGAGGTGCTCAGAGAATAATAAGGACATGTCAAAAGGACACTTTTGCCATCACAGAGGAGATTTCGTTAGCCAAGAATGGAACAATTTGAGTATTAAAATAAAGACATAAAAATATAACTCACTGAATAAAAGAGAAATATTTGAATTCACTTCGATATAAATTTTTAAAAAATAAGGGAAGAAGGGAAAATTATTTCTTTCAGTAAACAACCATCATAAAAATAATCGATGAAAGCGAGAATTATCAGTGGATGCTAACATGAGTAAGTGAATTTTTTAGAAGACACAGAATGTTTACAGTCTTAAAATAACAAGATAATAATTAATTACAAAGTGAAATAATCAGCTCTATAGTCAACTTAGTAGAATCCAAATGATCAAAATTAACATCAGCAGTAATGATATAGATCAACAACATGTGCCTCCTGATATAATTCCCTGACAAGATCACTACGTCTGAGGTATTCCTGTTCAAGTTTCATAAGCTGAATCTAGTCAAGAGGAAATACCAGACAAACCCAAATTGAGGGACACTCTATGAATAACTGGGTTGTATTGTTCCAAAATGTCAATATTATGAAACATAAAGAAAGAATGAAAAACTATTTCAGATGAAAAGGAACAAAAAACACATGATTCTGAATGAAAACACATGATCCTGAATGAAAACTCATGATCCTAAATTTTATTTAAGGTTTTATTTATTTATTTGACACAGAGAGAAACAGCGAGAGAGGGAATACAAGCAGGGGGAGAGGGAGAAGCAGGCTTCCCACAGAGCAGGGAGCCCGATGTGATGTGGGGCTCGATCCCAGGACCCTGGGATCATGACGTGAGCAGAAGGCAGACACTTAACAACTGAACCACCCAGGCACCCCGATCCTAAATTTTCTTTTGTTATATAGGCACTGGTGCAGTTGGACAAATTTGAACAACATCTGTAGATTAGATATTGCATCAATACCAACTTACTGATGTGGATAATTTTCCTATGGTTATGTAAAAGAATATCCTTGTTTTTAGGTATTACACAATGAACTATTTGTGGGTTAAGGGATATCATGCCTACTATTAATTCTCAAATGTTTTGGAAAAAGATATATGCATGTTTATATTCAGGAAGAGGGAAAGAGATAAAGCAGATACAGTACGATGTTAACATTTGGGGAACTTGGGTGCAGTGTATATTGTATTATTATTTTAACTTTTCAGGAGGACTGAAACTATGTTTACATGAATGAACGCATGCATACATGAATGAAAGAATAAATAAAACCTTTCATCACTTTTCATCACTCCCCCTGCTACCATCTTGTTCCAAATCTACCAAAGTCTTCTGCCTGGATCATTATCTCTCTGCTCCCTTTCAGTCTATTCTCAGCAGGATAGCCAGCATAATCCTTTGAAAGTATAAATCAGATCATGTCACTGTTCTGCAGATAACTATACTGAGGACCCTGGCCCTTTTGACACTATACTGAAATAACGTGTTCACATATCTTTTTTTTTTATTATTCATTTGACACAGAGAGAGAGATTACAAGTAGGCAGAGAGGCAGGCAGAGAGGAGAGAGGAGGAAGCAGGCTCCCCATGGAGCAGAGAGCCCGATGTGGGCCTCGATCCCAGGACCCTGAGATCATGACCTGAGCCAAAGGCAGCGGCTTTAACCCACTGAGCCACCCAGGCGCCCCACATATCTTTCTCAGCCACTAAACTGTACATTCCATAAACCGTAAATGTAAAACTACTGCATTTTATCATGCTTGCCCATATGCTGCCCATGCTTCCACACCCACCACAGTACTGACGCTCCATTATGTTTATCTCTCTGAAATTCTTTTCATGGAACAGCATGCGCTCCCCGTTGATATTTTTTCTGATCTCTAAATAAGTAGTACCTTTCGGATTCTTTGTATAAAAGAAAAAATGTGTCCTGTGTCATGGATATTTCTATTCCTGTGGCTTAGATTATGTCAGAAGAAGGCAAGAAAGGGACTACTGAATATTTGCTCATCCATTGTCTTTATACGTCAACTTTGCCAAACCAAAAACCCTTGCTATACTTTCAAAGTATATTAACATAAAAAATTAATATAAACTCAGGGGTGTTATTTTATTTTTGTCTTTTCTAAATTCCTCATTTTCTTATAACTTTAGAATTTGATTTTTACCAAGGGCTTACAACATGTGATATCCCTAGACTTCATCAAACTGTGAATCTAGTTGTGCTTTCCAGATGACTGTGACACTTTAAATTCTCCCTAGCTTTGTTCTAGATGGTAGATACACATTGTCCTCTGGCAAAGTCTCCCTTTTTTCTCTAAACTGGCCCAGGCTCCAAGCAGCTGTATTCCTGCTTCCCTGTTTCTGATACAAGTGATCATTATATCTCCTCAATATGCCCATGAATTTTCAGCTCCCTCTTATTCATTCTGCATCTCATGGCTGTGTTCACTTGTAACTATTGACAAAAATGATTAATTATGGAAGTAGCAACAGATTCACCGTTTGTAAGATATATGCTAACACTAACAGTGTATTTGGGAGGGGAACATAACGAGCTAACTCTTGAAGATTCTATTTCTATAACGCTGGACAAAGTGAGACACATAGGGGCCAAGAAGGGTAGATTAAAGCCAAAAAGGCCACCCTTGCTTAATTTCTGTGGAATATTCCTGGACATTTTGCTTTGTCCATCATACATGAGCAACTTGATTCAAGGGTTTCCATTTGGCTTGGTATGGGTCTTCCCACTCAACACACCGTGAGACAAATACTTTGAAGGTCGTTTACTGGGGATGTGAATTCAGAACACAAACAAAAGGGAATGGAAAAAGTGAAATGAAGAAGGGTGAAAACAGTAAAGGGTGTGTTGTGGGTGCTCTGTGAACAGTTAGCACTAGGACTCTGAGGTCCCACTGAGGACCCTATAAGGAACCATATAAAACATGCTTCACAGTTGTCCCACTGGGGGACAGGTATGTTAAACTATTTATCCACTGATTTCCATTTGTCCCCCAGAGGCATGGACTTGAGCCTAGTAAGCTGTGGCATCTAAGAAGGAAGGAAGGAAGGAAGGAAGGAAGGAAGGAAGGAAAGAAGGGAGGGAGGGAGAGAAGGAAACCTCAGAGAGATGAAGAGAGAGCCCTTAAGGTAGGAAGTTGATAATGGCTCTGGGAACTGTCCAGCAAGGCTGCTGGTGACTATGAGGTTATGGGAAGGCATCAATGGCATCTGCTACAGTCTCCTAGCTTTATTTTAGCAGCTGACCCAATATAAATGCATCATCTCCGAATGCAGACCTGTTCAATAAATACTGGTAAAAATCAAATGCACCTGCAAAGTATTAAGTCCTTGATAGAAATCTTTGTATTTTTAGTACTGATTTCAGACTTCAAATTCATAACCACGGCACTAAGAAACAGCACTTCTTTATATAATACATGTAAAATAATACACAAAATGACAAAGGTTATTTGCAAGGTCAATCTATAATTCTATGATAATAAATAAAAATAAATGTGTTATTAATAAATTATATGTTTTTCTTTTATTTTTCCTTTCGAGCGACTAATTTGTTTCCTCTTTGAAGAGTTTGGATTAGGAGGGAAAGGCTAGAATGAGGTGTGAGTGAATCTTGTTTGTGGGGCATTTCCACATTTTCCAAGCTCCTGTTCATTTTCTCTTCTCATTCTTTTCCTTTTTGTGTATATGTCTGCATGTGTTTCTTTATTTTCTTTTTTAAAGATTTTATTTATTCATTTGACACAGAGAGAGAGATTACAAGTAGGCAGAGAGGCAGGCAGAGAGAGAGGAGAGAGGAGGAAGCAGGCTACCTGCTGAGCAGAGAGCCAGATGTGGGCCTCGATCCCAGGACCTGGGATTATGACCTGAGCCGAAGGCAGCGGCTTTAACACACTGAGCCACCCAGGCGCCCTCTTCTTCTTTTTTTTTTTTTTAAACCACATCATCATTTCTGCTATCATTCTAGTCCAAGTTGCTGCCATCTTTGGCATAGGTGGAGTTCAATAGCCACACATGACGTTTTTGCATCCACCACTCCTTTTCCCTTTCCATAACCTTTAGACTAATAAAAGGCAAAATCATTTGTTTTTTGCTCAAAACTCTCTAACAGCTTCTAATTTCACCCTGAGTAAAGACTGAAGTCATCAAAATGACTTACAACATTATGTAACTTGCCCCCACTTCCTGCTCACCAACATTTCTCTGGCTTCATTTCACATTTTCAAATTGTTGTTCCCATTACTTCTCCACCCAAGTTACTCCCCGCTTGTTCCTCAAAGCCACACTGGACGTGCTCCCTCCCCAGGGTTTTTGGACTTACATTTTTTCCTCTGGAACACTTTTCCTCCAGATATCTACAGGGCTCCCTCTCTATCTTCTTTAGGCCTTTGTTCAAATTGTATCTATTGCAATAACCCTCTTCCCCACCAAATATTTCTTATTTCTCTGATTTTTTTCCCTCTACAACATGTAGCATCATCTAACATACTAGTTTTCCTTCTCATTTATTTTTTTATCTGCCTCTCTCCAAAAATCTCCCCCACAGCAGAGATTTTTGCCTGTTTTATTTTTATATTTTAATTATTCCATCTATAGAACTTAAAATCGTGCTTGCTGCATAATAGACATTTAATATTTATGTATTGATTGGTCATATTACATTCAGTAGTAGCTATTTGGGTGTTTATCCATATCTATATACATGATATTTTTAAATGACAAAATTCCTTTTCACATAAAATATAGAAATAATAAAATTATCCAGGATACTAGAAAAAGCTATTTCAGTTTCACTGCGCCAGAGATATAGAGAATTCTTATTGAAAAATACTCTGTAATATATACTAACATTTTATCAAATGCACATTAAATTAAAATCTTGGTTTGAGGCACTTAATATGAACATATAATTGGGTATCAAGATATACGCAGTATCCACAAAGATGCAGAAAGAGACTAAAACATGCAAACACATTAAAAAATACTAATGGACAACCTAATGCTTATTCGCTAAGCTGGGAATCCTTTTTTTTTTTTTTTTTAAGGGAAGTCCTCATAGAGGAGGTAAGACTTCAGTTAGATCTTTTTTTTTTTAATATTTTTTTTTATTTATTTGACACAGACAGAGAGAGATTACAAGCAGGCAGAGACACAGGCAGAGAGAGAGGGAAGCAGCTCTCCGCCAAGCAGGGAGCCCATTTCGGGGCTCGATCCCAGGACCCTGAGATCATGACCTGAGCCGAAGGCAGAGGCTTTAACCCACTGAGCCACACAGGCGCCCCTAAGCTGGGAATCCTATTCAGGTTTTAGTACATTAGGATGTAGCTTTGCATCATGGAATAGTGAGTGACTGTAAAGGCAAAGAAGATATTTCCTACTTTTCTCCCCATTTGCCCACTGACCCCTAGTCCTATGGTCTTTATAAACTAAGACATTTGATATAAGTGTGAGTCAAATCCCATAAGCCAATATAAGATGTATAATATGTGACTTCTGTCTTGGCATTCTATGCCATATTCCTCACAAACTCACCATCATTTTCTATAGTCAGGTACTGTAAACTCCACAGAATAATTGCTGAAAATAATGGGAAGACATGCCTGGTTCAGTTTAATCTGAGAACTGAAATACAATAGTGTGCTAGTTCCCTTGATCTCACACCATCATCCAACCATAAGCAGGTGCTATAAATCCCTGAAAACAGCTGGGAGGAAAGTAGGGAAACCGGAGGTTGATATTACGACTAATTATGTATAATATATGCAACAAATATATGTAAAATATATAAATATACACATATAATATTATACATGTATTTAACATAAAATATATAATTATAATATAATACAATACAATTACATATGCTATATATAATAATTCTTAGTTAACTAAAAAAGCACACTTAATCATTAATTGTACCATTAAGAGAATCACAATAAATTCCAAGAAGCACTAATTTCCCAAGAAAAGAAAGAAAAATTTAAATAACTGAAATTTAGCTGAAATAATTAACTACTTTGAATTTAAAACAAAGAAACCAGTTAACCAAACTAAATTTTAAAAAACTGTCCAAAATTCTATATCAGATCATTTAAACATCAATTCCAGAATATGTAGAAATAAATGTCAATGGTAGCCTGCATATAAAATATGTTTAATAAATACATAAAGCATTTCAATGGTCCTAATAATTATATACTAAAACATTGACAAGAGAGTTTTCCCCCATCTAGTTGCTAAAATCAAAGCGACGCGAATGTGAGGAAGTAGGCACGCTCGTGGAGCGCTGGAGGGAACACATAAAGGACTACGGCCGACGCTTCAGAGTCTTTGTCAGTGTGACTTAAACGCTTTCTTAAAATGTAGGTTACAACACCTATACATACATATCAATGAAATGAGATGATGACTGTGAAAAAAAGCACTTGCAAGGATGTTTTCTGAAGTCTTGTTCAGAGGACCAAATACTTAAGAAACAATCCAAACATCTATTAGTAAGAGATTGTCCAAGTAAACAGGGATGAATCTATTTAAGTAATTATAAAGTATCCATGAGAATGAGAATATATATGTATTTATATCTAAAATATTCAAGATCTATTACCGAGTGAAGATGAATTAAGTTATGCATTATTAGGTATAGCACAATGCTACTATGATGACTATAGGAATTTTAATTTAAACAATATCTAAAGCATTTAGAAATCTGAAAGGTTATAATAGTAAAATTTTATCATGAGTTATCTTTAGGGTTGTTTTTAGTATTTTTAAAAAGTCCACATTTTCTATATTGATCAATATTTTACTTGTGTAATAAAGAGAAAAGTTTAAAAAGCAAGAACCAGGTAATGGGTATTAAGGAGGGCATGTGTGGTGATGAGCACTGGGTGTTATACGCAACTAACGAATCATGGAACACTACATCAAAAACTAATGATGTACTGTATGTTGGCTAATTGAACATAATAATAAAAATTAAATTAAATTAAAATAGTAAAAAAAAAGAATTGATTGAACAGTGGCATGACCCCTCCTTGAAGTAGATGGAACTTTAACCAGATACCCAAAGTCCAAAGATATCCAGCCTTTAGATAGACAGGGATTTGGGAATCAGCAACAACAGACTAAAATGGGGAAAGCCTGAAAGGAAAAAAATGAGAACGAACCTGATTCCTTAAACAAGACTCAAAGAGATTTCCCTTTCAGAATCAAGCATTTATGTTGTATACTACATAGTTAGGATCTGTTTCATAGCTCTTTCTCTGAGCTCTTTCTCTGAGAAAGCTCATTCTCTCTTCCTTTGATTGAGTTGTCAATCTTTCTTCAGTTTTATATTTCACAGTAATTTTAAATTTTAGTTTAATACCTAATAAGCTAGCTTTCCTTATCAATCTTTGTTGTTTTCTCCATTTTATCAATTGCTCCTCCGGATATAAAGGTTAGAATCACTTTGTCAATTTCCCAAAGCACCCAAAGCAAAAATGTTATCAGGATCTTCCTTAGAATTTCATTAAACCTATATATTAGTTTTAAAGAAGTTAAGTGCTATGTTTGTCTTTTTTGAACAAAGAACTTGACATGTCCTTACATATGTATCAACATTTATTTACCTCTCATTATTATGCAGTTTTATTCTCACATATTACACAAAATTTTTGTTTATAGAGTATATATTTTTTGTTGATGTGGTGAATTTGCATTTTTGACTTTTGTTTTTGTATTGCCAGCAGAGAGGACACCTACTGACTTTTTTATTTAATCGTGCCTGGGCTACCTTTATGACATTTTAATTAGTTCTAAAACTCTGAGTTGGTTCTTGGTTCTTCAGAATTTTTTAAATAGGTTATTGGAAATAACTACTTTTAATCTCTCTCTCTAGATTTTTTCTATGTTACTGAAATAGTAAAAAGATAAATAACAGTGAAGAAAAGGCAATACAGATCTTAGTATGGTTTGTTAATGACTTTCCAAAGAAGGAGGTTTTAGATCAACAAATACTATTTTCTTGTTCCCCATTAAATTATTCTTTAGTCTTTATTATTTTTTAACTGCTATTTTAGTTAATTTCATTGTATTATTCCTAATATTGTCATATGACTATTTATTTTTAGGCTTTCTTAAGCAGTAATAAAATCATTTAACACTATGACTTTCTTCTAAGTATATTTTTGGTTGTTGCTCATAAATTTTATCATAAAGTGAACTCCTTATTGTAATTTTAAGATGCTGTTACTCTTTGAAGCATAAGTAATTTAGGAGGAACATACACACATATACATGTTTAAGTATTAATGTTTTTCTTTGATTTATAGGCCTTCATAAGTACTATAGTTCATGGGTTCCTTTTTATTGTTGTTTTATGCTTTTGTATTATTCTTATTCAGTATCTAATAAGTCATCTTTTTTTTTTTTTAAAGATTTTATTTATTTATTTATTTGACACACAGAGAGAGAAATTACAAGTAGGCAGAGAGGCAGGCAGAGAGGCAGGGAGAGGAGGAAGCAGGCTCCCTGCTGAGCAGAGAGCCCGATGCGGGCCTTGATCCCAGGACGCTGAGATCATGACCTGAGCCGAAAGCAGAGGCTTTAACCCACTGAGCCACCCAGGCGCCCTCTAATAAGTCATCTTTAATCACTTGGTATTATTTGGGTTTTGATGTGCATATCCTTTAGTATTCATGAATGTAAGCAACAGAAATTTATTTTGCTATTACCCCTCGCTCCCCCCAAAAGAGAAAAAAATTAGTTTGTGGAAAAAAACATAAAAGAACTAAAGGAAACTAAGTTACAGTAAACACTGTCAAATTCCTGAGAACATCTGGCTAAGACACTTCCTCTAAGTATGGACTCTCAGTAATATTGTAACCACAAACAATTTCCTACTTGGTCCTCTGTCTCTGCACTACTCCCTCCAAATTCAAAGTTCTAGATGGGTGCGCCCATTTGCTAACTTCTCAGAAACCACAAAAAGAAACTAACAAAAATGAATAACAACAAACACAAACAAACAAAAATAGACATTTCAGTCCCGCCTCATGACATATTTCATATATTGCTAGTCTTTCCCCAGACAAGAATATTTCTTGGCTGCTAGGCAGTCAAAAAAATAATAAATGCCTATATTACTATATCTTTCACAGAGCCTTATAATTTTGTTGTATGACTAAATTTGAAATGGTTTTGCTTTTAAGTAGAGAATACATAAATGCCACAAACTGAAGTATCTGAATTTATATAAGTGTACTAAGAATCCAGGTAATCTGTGTATGTGATGAAGAAAGAGGGGTGCACACAAGATAAGTTGTCTTCTTTTCTAGTATTTTCTTCATTGAATAAAAGGCTTGTGTATAATTAATGGTAAAAAAAATGATTATATGGAGTGTTCATGATTATCCATTAGAAATGCATTTTAATTAACTGTTAATTTTCTGGTGCTGTAGATCTACATAACAAGAGGTGTAGTTTTACCTTACACTGATCACAACCACAGTAGGATGCCAGAAACGTTTGCCAAAAAATGCTGCATTTAATTTCTAGTTTCATCAGTGGTACCTAAAAATGATAATTAACATGTAGTGCTACAATGAATTCAAAGTTAAGACTATCTTGAAATACAGCCAAGTCATCATTACTGAAGCTTTAATGGGTTGAATGTATAAAGGAATAAATAACAAGTGACAAGCTTATTCCTAAGTAATTTCTATATGTTAAACTGAAATTAGGGGACTGCAAGCAAGATAGGTCAAATAAACATCATAGGGATGGTGGAATTACAAATTTATGCAATGAATTACAGTCACTGAGTTCTTGAAAGTGACATCAACAGACACAACACTGGGTAAAGCAATCTGCAATGGACTTGTTCAATTTCATTAAGCACCATTTAACTCATCAGCCAAAGAGACAGAACTACAAATCATGAGAAGACTTGCCAGTAGCATTCTCAGCTACCAATCAAGGGAAAAATGACTTCATTTTTTACTTCAAAATACCTATTCCCAGTGCTAATGCTATGATTTAATTATTAGTTCTATTCAAAAAGAAAATGCTAAACTTTTCAGGTGTTAAACATCACGTTTTATTACATACAACTAGAAAGTGACAGAATCTGGATTAAAACTCCAGTCTATCTGATTTAGGATTCTATATTTTCTCTACAGTGTACTCAAGGCAGAAAGAGTAGAAACAATGCACTGGGATTTCCTTTTGGTCAAACGTAGGCTATAATTAAGGTGCCCTCAATATTCTTTCAGGATAACCCCATATCTCACTCAATTCAAATAGGTCCATAAATTTATCTTTTTTCCAAGAGACTACACCTAGGTTCTATCACATCTAAAAAAGATGATATCCATGCCTCTCCTTTGGCTTTAACTTCCCAACTATCATCTATCCATATAATTTCACTGGCAATCTGAATAAAAGTAAGAAACAGTCATTTATGTTATTCAAAAGAGTAATGTAAAAAATCTCCTTTTTTTTTTTTAAGTTTTATTCTTTGCCCAAGGGGTACAGGTCTGTGAATCATCAGGCTTACATCTTTCACAGCATGGGTTATGGACATTGGGGAGGGTTTGTGCTTTGGTGAATGCTGTGAAAAAATCTCCTTTTAACTTTGGGATGTATTATATGATCTCTACAGGGATATATACAAGGATAACTAATTATGTTTTACCTTGCATTTACCTTTACTCTTCCCTAAGAACATATATTATGATAAAGGTGCCAAGGTGATGAAGCTAAATTAGATTTAGGGGGTTTTCATTTTATTTGGGACACTATCAAACTCAGTGTCATGGACAGATATTTACAAATGCCTTTTAATAATCAGGTTTAATTAATGTCATCAAATAACACAGAGATAATAAGTAGCAGTAAAGGGACATGGCCTTTTATGTCAGAAGGAACAGGGTTTGCAATCTTTTATTTTTTTTTTTAAGATTTATTTGTTTGAGAGAGAGAAAGAGAGGAAGAGAGAGAGAGAGCACGAACAGGAAGGGCAGAGGGAGAGAGAATCTCAAGCCAAATGTGCCAAGTACGGAGCCTGACGCAGGGCTCTGTCTCAAGACACTGAATTCATGACCAGAGTCAGAACCAAGAGTCTGACTCTTAACAAGCTCTGCCACCCAGGCGCCCCCAGAGTTGCAGTTGTAAGACCACCACTTGGCTGTGGACCTTTGAAAAACCTATTTAACCTCTGAACGTCATTGTCTTCATCTATAACATGGTGAACATATTCTCTAACATGCAATATTGTTTGTAATGTTTAAGTGGTGTCTAAACTACCTGACAGAATAAACACTAGTTATTTTTATTACAGTTATTACTAAGGAATACAAGAGGAAATGAACTATCTATCTCTAAATTTCATACCTTTTTACAGATGATATCTCTGCTAATAATATACTTTTAAATTGATACATATAACCCATTTTAGCAATGAAATAAAAATTGAATAAGCATACAGGGAAAAGTTTTTGAGATTTAGCTCCTGTTATTTTTATTCAAAGGATAAGTTTTTAATACCTGGTATTTTTCTTTTGTATTGATCCCTTCAATTGTAGAATGCAATCAAATCCAGACAATTCAATAGAAAAGATAATGCAAAAGGGTTCCTTAGCTATGACAAGAGTGAAGTGTTATTGAAAATATTTAACTCTTCCTAAACAATCAGTTAGAGATTTTACTTATTATTATGCCCACTTACACCACAACTTTATACAACTTTATTGAATTAAATTTAAATGAACTACATGAAGTATGAACGAGTTATTTCTAACTCTTACAGAACTGAAATAATTGCATAAAACTACTCTATCTGTATGTTTCAATTAGAAACACACAGTGATTAATCACAGTTTCCATTAAAATATGACATTTTTTTCAAAGCCTGGCACCCACAAACAAAAGTCTAGTTTTTCCACTGATGGCCACTGTAATGCTATTCTTATTAACTAAAAAAGATAAGAGAAAACAAATGATATGTTTGTGATATACGTGCAAAGACTTTACGTGCTGTACAGAGATAAATACAGCATTTTATGAGTTAAATAACAGTCTTGAAATCTTATTATACTAAATTAGCTTATTTAATATGTGATTGTTTTATTGCATATTAAAATACTTATCCTTTATTTTTAATTTTTAGAGAACCGTTGATTTTTCAGGTAAAGTGCTTTTTGGCTTAAAAAGAAGAACATTTGATTAATGTTTCTTATCTCTTCCCTCCCTTCCTTCCAACACCTATTGAGCACCTACTATGCCAACAACTGCAAAAGTAGAGAAGAAAGCTCGGAGTTACATGACAGACGAATTTGAGTAAGCAAACAACTATAATATGATATATATCAGCTATTATAAGAATCTCTGAAATATATTAAGTTCTTATATCAGTCAAGTTTCTAAGCATTTGATATGATTCCTCATTTAATCTCCATCACACCTTAATGTGATAGGTACTACTACCCTCTACTTCTCACAAATGAGGAAATTGAGACACAAAGATTTTAGACAATTATGGCCAAAGCCACACTGCTAATATGCAGCAGAGTTTGGGTTTGAATCCAGTCAGAATGTCTATGTGCTACTAATGGGCTATACTGTCTGATATAACCTCCAGATAATCTACGACATAAACCCAGGATTCTACAGAAACACAATTAATTACATTTATTTTCTCAGACATATCTGTTGGTACCACGTTACTTGTATTTGACAACTTCTGATTAGTTTACAAGACCAATCAATCAACCTCAGGATGAGAAAAATGCCTAGGAAAACTTTAACAAAAATGCCTTTGCATAATTGGTGGATGAATTTGAACATCCAGTATCCAAATTGATAGCTACAGACCATAATGGACTTTTTTCCTTGGAGTTTTATATCCGTGAAGCATCATTTGCACCTCTGATGGTTGCTAAATCCAAGCAATAGATCTGACTTGTGAAATACCGAATTACTGTGGTAAGCCAATATTTTGGGAAATATAGGTATATAAAATCATCTTTTCTCACTGAAATATCATTTTAACACTATTCTAATTTTCAGTGAGAACCAATGAAAATACAATACAGAGTTGAGGTTGGAGAGCCAGCCTACTTCCTGATTCTGCCACTGGCCAGTTGGCTGATCTTGGGCAACACATTTTACTCTTCTAAGCCTTTGTTTTTCAATTTTTAATATAGATAACAGTGGTAATTCCAGTAAGGATTACATAGATGGTATAGGTACAGTGATGGCACATAGGAGGTATCCAATCAGTCTGAATCATCAAATCACCTTTTGGAATAGTGAGCTTTGGTACAAAAAGCCAAAGCCATAGTTACATACAGCAATTACTACACTATTTTAAAATAACTTGTCTTTATGTGTATATATATTTATATCTTTATTACCACTACATAGTAATTAATAGACTATGTGTTCACTGATGGAAGGGATTCTGTCACAGTCAATAATCCTGAACCCAGGATGTTGTCTGGCAAAAAGATCTTCAATAAAGATTGCTAAATTGAATGTGCCTGAGGAATGAAACCTAGAGAGAGAAGGTGCAAGCACTGCATTTATTTCCACCTTTTCGCTTCTGAATAATGCCAGGCTCCTCTGAGAGCTTACCAGATCCCATCAGGGGAAACCAAGAGGTGTATAAAGGGTGCAGGTTGAACTATGGAGTTAACACTGGGCTAGGCACAAGACAGGCCCTAACAGTATAACTTTCGGGTGAGTTCTTAGTTTCTCCACTTTACAGGAATCACAGTGATCAGCTTCTGGATATTCTGGCTGAAGCTAAGTCAAGACAACATTGTATGCTGGATAAGAGCCTGCAGTTAGTCTAGGGGGCAAGACACTGCCACCAAAGGCAGTCCCAGCCATAACTCTCTGTGTCCAATTCTTTACAAGGGAAAAAATGTCAGCAACTCTGACTGTTGCCAGCCCAGTTCTGCACAACTCAGAGATGTATTATTTATCCCATTCTATGTTTTACTATACAGTGAACACAGTCTTTAAAAAAATAAAAAAGCTTAATATTTTCATTGGACTTGTGAATGACTAATAATCTCCTTGTATTTATTTTAAATGGGCTTCCGAATCACTGATGTATGTTGGGATTTTTTTCATGTCACTTTTTGAGAGGGCATTATAAGTATTCATTAAATGTCCTATATTATACATCATTTTCTGGCAATGTTACAATCTTATTTTTCAATTTTAATAAAATAATTTCACTGTTTTGTAATTTTGAGGGGGAAAATACTCTTTCTGTGTGTAATTCTTTAAGACAGAGCAAGTTCATGAGTTTTCAAACTGCAAGCTATTTAATAGCCTCCATTTGGTAATTTTTTTTTTTTTTTTTTAAAGTATTTATTTTTTTTTTTTAAAGATTTTATTTATTTATTTGACACAGAGAGAGAGATTACAAGTAGGCAGAGAGGCAGGCAGAGAGACAGGGAGAGGAGGAAGCAGGCTCCCCGCTGAGCAGAGAGCCCGATGCGGGCCTCGATCCCAGGACGCTGAGATCATGACCTGAGCCGAAAGCAGAGGCTTTAACCCACTGAGCCACCCAGGCGCCCTCATATTGCTTTTGTAGCAAGTATATCATGCAGAAAAATNCTGATCTGTCCAGTTGACTTAGAGACTAACTTAGAGGTCTCTACATTCATTATCTTTGACAATAAGCTGTTAGATTAGGTTAATGATTTAAGACTAGTATATGTTTGGAAATGGGAGGAAGAGGTTTAAAATTAATTTATAGGAATATAATCCACTGGTCATTTTCATGTTTCATCAAAAAATATTTTAGAGGATGTCTCAATAGTAATTGATCACATTGAGGTGACAAAATGGACTGTCCTTGCTTTACTAAGAAGAGAAGGAAGCCATTCATCTCCTTTTAGGTTCAGACTTTCAGTGTAACCAGACAGTTTATCATTTATCAAGGAATTAACACAATCTAAAAGTTATAAAGAAGAAGTACACTGGCATACTACAGATGCAGTTCATGTTATAAGACCAAACAGTGCCATCCATATCAATAACATCATAGAGTTTTTACTCTCATATACAAACTATAGATACGCTGCTTTTCTCTTTCATTAGCTCTTACTATTCAACTACGAAAATAAATTTCCTTTTTAACTCTTCATGAACCATTGGGATGGTTCAGACAGTGAATAATTTCATATGATATTCACAACATATAACATGTACTTTTAAAAAAGTATTGTATATATATATTTAAACTAGTTTTTTCAAAGTTTTATGTTTTAAATAAATGAGGTGGCTCTAAAACAAAATCACTAGGACTACCTAGTGGAAATTTAGTAAAACAATTCTGTTTAATTCTAAAGTTGCTGTCATATATTATTTGTAGAATTTTATGTTAATATTTTAGTTCATAACTTGTATTGTCTGATTATTAATAAAATAAGTGAACACCCCTTTGTTTTATATGCTAATTCTAAATCACATAATGCAGATTTAAATAAATACTTTTTACCACCCGTTTTGAAAATGTTTTCAGGAAATAAACTCATTAAATGAATTTTATTTCTAATCAATGATGCATTTACTATTATTTATGAACAACATTTCATTCACACCAAAATATTTTAGAGTCCTTTTCCTAGTATTAATTAACTTACTTTTATTGATTGATTTATTTTTAAGATTTATTTATTTATGTGACAGAGAGAGACTGCATGAGCACACGAGCAAGGGTAAGGGTACGGGGAGGAGAGAATCTCCAGTGGACTTCCCATTGAGAGCCCAACGTGGGGCTCAATCTCAGGACCCTGAGATATGACCTGAGCCAAAACCAAGAGTCGGATGCTTAAATGACTGAGCCACCCAGGAGCCCCCTAGTATTAATTAATTTAATGCTAGCATGCATAGTAATATAAATTTTAATTTGCCATTAAACCAATTTAATACATGTATTTTATTTATATGAACTAAAGAGATACTTTTGAGATTCGCAACCATTCTATGCACATACAATTAATCCAATGTTATGCTAATGTACACAGAAGGCCCTGTTCTGGGCTGAATTTCTTTTTTCTGCTCTCAAAGATACACCATGGGGAATAAGAACAATACCAAAAGACCTTGCAACATCAGGTAGGAAGGTTACCGTCCGTACACAGCTCTGTGCATTTAAGGCAGATACGCAGAGGCGACTTCTCTTAATAAGAACGATTTTACTCCTAAGCATTAGTGCTTCAGTTTTTCATAGGAGAGAAAATAAGTAAGGGACATGTTTTCTGAGAACATTCAGTTATAGCACTTTCAGAGCGGAGGGGGGAAACCCTGAAATCAAGAGAAAATGAACATAAAATTTAGGTCACTGCTAAATTAATATTTTCTCTGTGGGCTTTCCTTTCCCAATTGCTTTTATATGCACTTCACATCTAAGTATTTAGGCTAAATGCATTTGAAAATCTTGCTTTTCCATTGATGCTCCATTAGCAGAAGTGAACTCTGCTGCATCAGGGTCTAAGCTATTTTAAAGCAAGGAGGAGGCTGCGGGACCTATGGACTGAACAACAAATCATTCTGATTTTATTAAGTCATGCCTGACACACTTTTCCCCCAGTGCCTTTTGACTTCAGCTTCATCAGAAGTCTAAATTTCTGCAAAGTGTAAAGTTGGTGTCTAAGACGTTTGTACCCTTTTTCTGTAAAATGTGAACCCGAGGACTTCTTGTTCTCTGTTCATCCCAAATTAATTTGTCTCAGAAGACTAAATGGGGCCTCCCATATTGAAACGGATTGTTATTCCCACCATTTTGTATGTTCATCGTCATATTCCTTTATCGATGTTAGTCATGTGTCTTTTATGGGAAGATAAATGGGAGAAATTATAAGTTGTATTTCTTAAGTGACCCAGAAATCAGAAACTGTGGATATTTCTTCTTTTTTGTATACTCTCCTAGAGTCCTTGTTTTCTTCATTATCCTCATCAAATGTTGCCAAGAAAGGATATAGAGACCTTGTTTTGCATATGTTGGCATTTCTCAAATTACTAATATCTGTGCTCAATAAGCCTCTGTGTTATATTTTCTCTTTCTGCCATCTTCAGTCCCTTTCTCTTCCCCTACACAGATAAGCCTGCTGTTTGCTATCTGAACAAAGGAGGACTCCTTATTTTTATTTTGACCCAAGAGCTACAGCCTTTTCTCCTCTTCATCTTCACATCCAAAGGGTTTGAAAATGCAGTTTCCACTTTCTGTCTCCATTTAAAAAAAAATTTATTATGTTCGGTTAGCCAACATAGAGTACATTGTTAGTTTTTGATGTGCTGTTCAATGATTCATTAGTTGCATATAACACCCGGTGCTTATCACAACATGTGCCCTCTTTAATACCCATCATTTCTTTACATCTGTTTCTCTGTTGAAACAGCAGTGAGTTAGGACTGTCTAGTTTTAGCACTGAAAATCCCATGACCCAAGAGATTCCTCAGTCTTTGACAAACTGACACGGCTGGTCACCTTACACACCTTCTCGTCCTATAATCTCTGCCTCCAGTCACTCTTCAAATTCTGAGACTTGGGGCATCTGGGCGGCTCAGTCAGCTAAGCCTCTGCCTCCGGCTCAGGTCATGAACTCAGAGTCCTGGGACTGTGCCCTGTGTCCTGCTCCCGGCTCAGTGGGGAGTCTGCTTCTCCCTCTTCCTCTGCCTCTCCCCCCGGTCTGTGTTCTCTCTCTCTCTCAAATAAATAAATAAAATATTTTTTAAAAATGCTGAGAGTTAAACATCCTGTCTTTAATCTATTCCCCCCGCATTTTTTGTTACAGTCTCCCAGTTCAAATTCCCATCCACTCATAGCCTGTTGTACCAGCTTCCTCAATAAAACTGACTCCCTTACTCGACTACCATATTATACTAATCTTTCTAAAGGGCAAATTTGATTATGCTACCCTGCTTCCTTCACATTCTAACAGTTTCCCTCTAAAACACTATAAAACCTGAGTCCTTGTCTATCTGTATACTCTTGCCTGACATTTCTTTCGTCTTCCATAAGCTTTATCTATTCACACATACCATTATTTCTAGAACATGCTATTGCAGCCTCACATTTCTATTGCTTTGTACATGCACTACCCCTTCCCAGAATCCACCCTGCTCAAGACTCCCTGGTATGTCCTTCTTATCGTCCACATCTCAGCTGAAGACAGACTCGTCTTGGAAGCCATCCATCCCCTTTCAGGTAGATAACAGTTCTTGCTTTCCTCCTGTACCTTGCATATGTTCTTCCACTTAAAAACATATCTCACTGCATTAAGATAGTCTCTTGTTTCTCTTTGCTCTAAGATCCTTAAGGAGAAGCAGTATGTGTTCCCTTTTATATTCCCTGCACCAGCAGAATTTCTATCTCAATAAGTAATTGTTGAATTAATGTTTAATGAAGTAGTTGCATTGTTTTTTTAAGCCTTGGATTTAGGAGGCAGGGTAGACAGGAGTAGATAAGCAAGATCTTGTAAATAGGAACTTACTCCCATTCTTGCACAATCACTTTATAAGTTGTACCTCATACCTAAAGAATGACCAAGAGTGATTAGACTTATCAAAACCTAGAGAAAGTGCTAATAATTTGCTTACTGTTCTTGCATCCCATACAGACAGGGTCTTATCTGCAGAGCCTGTGAGAAGAGTGTTGGAGCAAGGAAAAAACTCAATGCTGTTCACAGAATCTGTATGTCCATACAAAGTGCATCTGCATCTTTCGCTGGATAGAGAGAAATGAAGAGTTCATGTTTCAGGAGTTAGCACCTAAATATTTCTTATGCTGTCTACACAATGCTAGTGAATATAATTTAAGTATCTGAGGCATAAGGTAGTTTTATAAATGGCAAAAATGTACAGGAACCACATTTTAAAGGAAAATTCTATAGTCACCTTATATCCTAAGCACTTTATAGAATTAGTAGCATAAAACTGACTAAATTTATCCTCAATTTATAAAGTCACCCAGTAAAGCCATCTTTATACTGTGTCATTTACTCCTTCTCATGAAATGACTACATAAAAATTATCCCAATCTAATAAAGGAATATGCTAAGAAAAGAAAACAATGAAATGCAATTTCATTTGTAGAAAATTTACTTGTTATTTTCTGATGATTCCCAAAATATAAGTATAAAACATTTCTTTAAAGGTTTATACTCCAAAGCCCATTATATTGAAATAATCATCTTTAACTCTTAGGGTAGTTGTTCCAGAACAGTAATTGTTCTCCATAGCTTTATGGAGAGACAGAGAGAGATTTTACAGCAAAATAAGAAGTATATGTCTATTTTATTAAAGGACTAAATTATTCAGGCACCTGGGTAGCTCACTTGGTTAAGTGTGTGAATCTTGATTTAGGCTCAGGTCATGACCTTAGGGTCATGAGATGACCCCTGCATCAGACTCCACACTGAGCATGGTGCCTGTTTAAGATTCTCTCTTTGCCCCTTCCCCCACTTGTGTGAATACTCTCTCTTTCAAGAAAAAAAAAATGTAAATTATTATATTAAGTTATATAGAATTTAACCATAAAACAAAACAAGCAGAATTAAAGGCATTGCTTGGTCGAGTAAATATTTTATTATTATGAGATGTCATTCTCTAAAAGACATCCTAACATTAAGAAAAAACATTAAAATTATGTTATTTTAAATTATCTTTTCACTTATAGAAAAGTATAATTAAAAAGGAAATCGCCTGGGTGGCTCAGTGGGTTAAAGCCTCTGCTTTTGGCTCAGGTCATGATCTCAGGGTCCTGGGATCAAGGCCCGCATCGGGCTCCCTGCTCAGCGGGGAGCCTGCTTCCCCCTCTCTCTCTCTCTGCCTGCCTCTCTGCCTCCTTGTGATCTCTCTCCCTCTGTGAAATAAATAAATAAAATCTTCAAAAAAAAAAGGAAATGAATAAATGTATAATTCCTCCTACTTTTACCCATTTTCTAATTCTTTGAAATCACATTGTTAATACTGCATCAAAAAACAACACATATTTGATCAATAATCACAAATTCCATAGTTGCTTAGTGCCCCCCATACCATCCTCCCACTTTTTATTAAATATATATTTAAATTAATCCTCTGCACCCATACTTTTTACATTTTCTTGTTCATTCAGTACTTCAAGAGCAATTTTGACTGGCTACAATATCTGACATCATCAGTTCTCAAATTTTTGTGAAGAAATGTTCCACTGTGTGTGCCATGGGCAAAATCTGAGGACAACCTAATATCTCCTCCCATTTCTGCCCAACTACTTTTGTGGATGATTTGCTTTCTATGTGAATAGCTCTCTTTCACATAGGTCTTTCACAAACACCGCAGTTCAGAAATTTTATCATGGTATGACTTGATAGTAATTTCCATCTATATTCTTAGGCTTTGGTTATTCTAGGACAGTCTCTTCCACTATATCTTTAGGTTTTTATCTTCTATTTATTCCACTGTTTTTTCTTTAGAAATACCAACTATGTTTTATTTCCAACTATGTTTTATTTTTATTTTGTCTCTTTCTGCCTCTACATGTAACATTTTGTCTATGATACTTATCCATATATATATATATATATATGTATATAGTTTTCACTTTTCACACCTGTTCTTTATAATTATCAACTGTGCTTATCTTTATTTGTGTGTGTGTGACCATCAAAAGCTTTTATGTTTTCTATTTTACTTATTTCCTGATATTTCTTAGTCTACTTTCTATATGTATGTACTGTCTTATAAAATCATAATGGAATGCTTTAGCACTTTTTATGTTTTATTATAGAAAAGAAATTTAAAAACAACATTTTCATAATTTCTTTGAAAATATAGAGTGCTGTCTGTGAATTATTGATAACTATGCTTAGATAATTCCTTCAGCACTATAAGTGCTTTAGTTGATTTTAATTTATGTTAATTTATTCTTCCATTTTTGCAATTCTTCCTAAGTTTGGGGTCGGTTTCTTTTTATTATGACCTGTATGTTAATGGGCTAGCTACTTGCTAAATATAAATGGCAGAAGGAGAGAAACTGGACCCACCTCCAATTTCTAATCAGATTTGTTGCCTTCCAACAAAGACATCACCAAGTGTGTTAGTGGCTCCATCTTGGAAGGTCATCTCTCCCTCAGTTTTGTATTTTAAAGTACAGATGTACCTTGTTGCAAAACCCCTTGAGTTAGAAGCTCTGTATTAACTCTAAAGGCTCCTGCCTCCTTTACCCCCCCCCAAGCCCCTCAGCTTGCCTCATCTATGGCAATCCTCCTTATATCCTTTATCTAACAATAAAAATGTCATGTTAGGATTTGTGTTTGCAACTATGTTAGAGTAACCAGTACTGAACTTCTCCCCCACACAATAAACAACTACAAAGTTACACAAATTACATAAGGCAAATGTTTCCTGGCATTAAACTAAACACAGCACAAGATATTAATCTTTGAGAGAAAGAAAATTCTCGACATGAGCTCCATGACCCTCTTGACTTTCTGCTAGGAAGCACTTCACTGCTATCAAATGTAGCAGTAGGACCCCAGGAGAACCAAAGTCTCAGTGAGACAACTGGGGCTGCTGATATGCTTAGAATTTGCAGCATAGGGTATAAGAAAAGGGAGCTCACTGGAATGACAGTAGTTTTTATGGGGATTTCCTAGGAATTAATTATTGGTCAAGGTATACAGGGCAATTCTATAGAGTAATTCCATAGGCCTAGCAGAGATTTCCTGTTCTGTGTTTGAGAAGTGAACAGAGATACCAGAGTCCAGGTACTGCTGGAAGACACTGTATTTAAACTCCAACCAGAGTGCAGTGAACTTGCTGGGCACCTCACACTTTCAGTTGGGACTCCAGAAAGATCCCACAATAAAAGTAATGGCCATTTTCATGAACTAAGTTCAAAACCAAGTAAACTTGTCTTGCCAAAGAATAAATCCAAGACAGAAAGGACAAAAATAATCTGCTGATAATTTAATCACTCACTAGGATAGAACTCACTACCTTTTATAGAAAGACCATAGACTCCCTATAAGTTGCTATTAACCACAACCAGTATATAATTTTAAAAAATTACTATACATGTGAAGAGGTATTAGCTGTGACCCATAATCAAAATAAAATCTCAGTCATAGAAACAGATTCTAAGATGAATCAAATGTTGATAACAGAAGACAAAGATTCCAACCATCTATTATAAATATGTTTAAGAATAAAAAAGCACATTGGAGCACCTGGGTGGCTCACTCGTTAAAGAGTCTACCTTCAGTCAGGTCATGATCCCAGGGTCTTGGGATCGAGCCCTGCATTGGGCTCCCTGCTCTGCGGGAAGCCTGCTTCTTCTTCTCCCACTCCCCCTGCTTGTGTTTCCTCTCTCACTGTATCTCTCTCTCTGTCAAATAAATAAATAAAATCTTTAAAAAAAAAGAATAAACAGCACAGATAGTTACAATGGGTGTGCGAATAAAGAATCTCAAGAGATAAGTGGAGACTATAAAAAAGAAGCACATGGATGATTAATAAGTATAATATGTGAAATAAAGAGATTATTGAGTGAGTAAAATAGATTAGATATTGCAGCAAAAAAAAAAAAAAAAGGATTGTTGGCCCTGAATATAGATCAATAGAAACTATCTACTATCTACCAATTAAGTAGAACAGAGAAAAATATTAAAAAATCATAGATCACAGGTCAGTCATCAGTGGGGAAATATTACATGGTCTAATGTATAAATAATGGGTTTCCAGGTAGGTGGATAGTAGGAAAGAGAGAGAGGAGGGGTAGCACATATCTGAAGAAATAATGACTTCAGCATCCCCCAATTTGATGAAAAATACCAATATACAGATCCAAGAAGCTCAGCAAAATCCAAGCTTGATGAATAACAGATACAACATACGTAAGTATATCATAGTACAAAAAGCAAAATATAAAACAAAAATCTTTAAGTGGCTATAGATAAAAGAAACGTAACACGTAGGAAACAGTGACATGTAGCAACTTACTTCTCAACAACAAAAAAAAGAGACAGAATATAATAGGACATGTTTAAGGGCTGAAATTTAGTCATCAGTTAGAAATACTTTTCATAATGAGAGAATGAAATAAATATTCAGATAAATGAAAGCTGAGAAAATTAACACCAGCAAATCTTTCCTATAAGAAATGCTGAAAAGAAGTTATTCAGACTGAATGGAAATGACACCTGATGGAAATATCTGTATAGAGGAAAGAATGTAATCATTTGAAGTGATAAATATGTGGGTAAATATAAAACACCCTTTTTCCCCTAATTTTTAAAAGATAACTGCCTAAAGATTGAACCATTGTGTTGGAGTGTGTATTAAGTATGCAGATATAAAATCCAAGATAGCAGTATCAAAAGGATAAAGATAAACATGGAATTACACTGTTTTAAGGTCCTTACCTTTTAGATGAAGTGGTTCAGTATTAACTTACTAGATTATGATGAAAAATAATAAGCTATTGATTACTGAAACAATATGCCTTAATTTCTAGAACATTGAATGCAAGAATCTGGACAAATAAATCTACATATTATAGGATTCCATTCAAATGAAGTTCAAGTACAGACCATTATAGTCACAGAAACCAAAAGTGTTTGCTATAGGGAGTAGGCATTTTTTTCCCCCCTCCTTCGAGTTAGGGAAAATTTCAATGGTTATAGAAATGGTCTATGCCTTCATTATGTCCAAAAGTATATACATTTGTCAAAACTCATCTATCAGAACACTTAGTAACTGTTCATTTTACTGGATGCATATTTTACCTCAACTGAACAATGAAAAACAAATATGGCTCGCCAGAATACTTTTTCCTTATACCTTCATTTTCCTAATATTTAGGACATCGTAAATACTTTAGAATATGTATTTCTGTGAATAATTGAATATTTATGTTCTCTTATCAAGTATGTCTCCCATACATGCATGGATAGAGTCCATACACATCTTCAAAGATGGTCAGAGAATCTTTAATATTTAAAATAACTGTATCATTAACATATACATCTTTTCATTTCTAAAGGCATGTATTTACATAGCTGCCAAGAGGTCTTTTATGTTTAATTAAAAGGGAATAAAAAGGAAAGAAAACATAAAAAAATAAATAAAAATCCATGAAAGGTTTAATATAAAAAGTGAGAGAAAATAAAATCAATACAAATGATTCCATAAAAAAGAAAGATGATCTGTAAATAGCAAAAACAAGAAATAAAAGTATGATTAATATTTTTAACCTCCTATGCACCATTAATGAAATAGAGTCCTATCTGTGACAAAATTAAGCATTACTATTTGTAAGTAGTTCATTAGTGGTACTTTTCAGAAGACTGTGTTTATTAAATAAAAAAATCTGAATATAATATTATTTTAATTGAAGTATTTCAACTTATAAAGGATTATGCTATTAACTTAAAAGATTTTTTAACATATATAATTTGTCATTACACTACAAAAGTCTCCTGTTGCAAAGTTTGGTAGTATTTTTAAAGGCAAATGCAACAGTATTACAAATATGATTATATGTGTTTCATTACAGTAAAGATCTAACAAACACACATATACACAGAAAATATGTTGTTCTAGTAATGTGTGTCCTTGTATATATGTATTATTGGTAAAATACTGTGCATGTTCACAATCTATATTCAGGCTTTGTTGTTCATTAAAACTCAATTCAGTTATTTGAGAATATATTCACTTATGGTGGTGGGATAGAGGGAGGAATTCCTCAGTAATACAGTTCGCATAGCTTCCCAAATGAAAAGGAAAAGCTGGGTCTTCACATAGCTTAACGGAAGAAAAAACTGCTCAAGGGAGAAAGAAATCTGCTCACAAGTCACTGGTTTAAGGTGTGGGGCATTCTAGGCAGAGAGGCTGCAAGAGCAGGCTTGTGGGAGATTAATTAGCTGCCAGAGCAGGAAGTCCCATTCAGAATTTCTTTGCAAGGTGAAAATGGACTAAAGTGATGGAGCATGACAGCACCACAAGGGATGGAAATGATTTGTACATTTCCATCAAAAACATAAACACTAAAGCCTGATGCAATTTTCTCTCTGTTGCCCTGTCTGTTTTCCTATCATTTTTGTAGGAAGAAGTTAGTTCACAAGCAATAGCTCTTTATTAACTCACCTCCTGCTTTTCCTTTATTTCCTCTTTTCTCTTTCCTTGCCCCCTCGATTTAATTTACTATTCTGGTAACTGAATGATGGATATTTCTCTGAACTTTCAGCTCATTGTAAAACAAAGTTATCTACTCTTCTAGAGCCCATACATTTTCATTTAAATTATATTTCCCACACATACGCTAACTCATAAGAGGACAACATTTTAACATAGTTTCCCTTTGCGAGGCATTAAATTTTAGGTGTTTTATTTTCCTTTGTTGTGTTTGTTTTAGCACTATCAATATTGGATATAAAATGGCACCTTTAAAACTTCCAGCTTTTTATGAAATTACAGATCAACAAAATGTTAATGGAATTATAGAACATTTACAAAAAGGCAACAGCAATATATATCTACCTGAATGTGAAGATAAAAAGTAAAAAAAAAAATCTATCCTTGTTTTGAAAAAGAGTACTGGAATTCATTATCTTATTAACCCTTAATAATCCCTAGATTTTAAATTGTGTTTATGTAAATGAGCCAATATGTAATAATAAAACTTATCACAGGGCTTAGCTGAAAAATTGTTTATGAAACACCTAAATCTAAGAATCCAACATGAACATAAGTGAAACCTATAAAAATCCTCAAACTGCAATTCATAACATCTAAGTTCACTGAGGGATTCCTCCCATCCCTGGTTTATTTTTAAAAGTTTGTTTATAAGCTGTTTTAAAACCCACCAGAATTAGTATCTCAGCAAGGCAAAATCCTCAAGTGACATCCATAATTTGATTTCAGAAGTTAATAACATTTTAATAATGAGAGACTTTTGTTTTATATTATTTATAATCATGTAATAGTTTCCTTGTGACCATGGAATTCAGTTGGACATTTAGTAGAAGGAATGATATTTAAATAAAATCTACCAGGGAGTCTACCCATTAGCCCTATCTTGAAGTTGACCATAACCTATCATGACATAATAATCTATCATGTGGTTGGAGTGTCGCTTCCAGGAAGGATCATAAATGGGCCATAGTTCCTAGACTAGGAAATTTCTTGGGCAAAACCCTTGATAATAAACATACAATCTGAGCCTTAGCCCCAAATGGTAATAAAACTGCACTCCATGTATGTAAACATAGGGCACATTCCTGGCAAGCTAAAATACTTGCAATACAGGCAAGATTTAGGGAATAAAAGCAAAAGGTAAATAAATAAAAGGACCATTGCAGAGCTGGGGATTCTCTCAGAGTACTCTTAAGTCCTCACTCAAATTTTCTAAAGTAGTCAGTTGAATTGTTTTTTGCAAAGGGCAAGAGTGCAGGGAGAGGTTTGAGGCTGGAGTGCATACTGATAAAAGTGAGAAAAAAGTAGAAGCTTGGTCGCATGTGGTAGTAAGCTGGATAATGGAAAAAATATAATAAAAAGACCAACTATTGAAATGGCAACCTGGGGCAAATTCATAAAGGCAAAAGCAGATAACTTTTTTTTATATTTCAACAGTTCCTACATTAAAAATTGTATTTTTTTTTAAAGATTTTGTTTATTTGACAGGGAGAGACACAGCGAGAGAAGGAACACAAGCAGAGGGAGTGGGAGAGGGAGAAGCAGGCTTCCCGCTGAGCAGGGATCCTCCTGAATCCCAGGACCTGGGGATCATGACCTAAACTGAAGGCAGACACTTTTTTTTTCCCCCCAGTGATCCAAGATTCATTGTTTATGCACCACACCCAGTGCTCCATGCAACACGTGCCCTCCTCAATACCCACCACCAGGCTCACCCATCTCCCCTCCCCCTCTCCTCCATAACCCTCAGTTTGTTTCTCAGAATCCACAGTCTCTCATGGTTCACCTCCCCCTTCCAGTTTACCCCAATACACTTCAAGCCAGACACTTAATGACTGAGCCACCCAGGTGCCCCTAAAATTATAGTTTAAACTGGCATCAGTTGAGCACTTACTGTTCTAAGCAATTTGTATATATTAACAACACTGTGAAGTACTGTTGGCCTTCTTTATTCACAGATTCTGTATTTGTGAACTGTCTGTTTGCTAACATTTATTTATAACCCGAAAATCAATGTTTTTGCAGGGTGGCAAAAAGTTTGAAGTCACAGGATGTGTACATTACCCACTGAGGTCAAACTGGGTAAAGCTCTGCCTTCTTGTTTCAGCTCTCATACTGTAAACAGTGTTCATTCGCAGTCTCGTTAGTTCCGTGTGTGTGTGTGTGGGGGGGGTGATTTTAGTGATTTTGCTGTTTAAAGTGGCCCCTAAGTGTAGTATTATCTAGTGTTCCTAAGTGTAAGAAAGCTGTAGAATGACTTATGGAGAGAATAGATAAGCTTTGTGCATGCACTAGCTGTATAGGGCTCTTGACTATAAGTTCAATGTTAATGAATCAACAATACATATGAAATAATATCTCTTTAAACAAACACACAGAAAACTTGGTTACCTATTGATTAACTGACAAATCAGCTTGCAGGAAACTAACACTGTATTTCTCCTGGGTGCAATGTTTCCATATTCACCAACCCAATGTTTTTGGTGCTTTTCTAAGATACGGCAATCTTGAATAAGAAGAACCAACCGCACTTATAATTTACCCAGTTTGAAGGTGAGGAAACCAAAATATACAAAGTCTAGGTAACTTGCTTAATATCACACAAGTACTGAGTGGTGGTGGTAGGATTTTTTACCCAAACAGTTGGCTTAAGACTGTGTACATTTAACACTATCTACACAACCTTCCTCATTGCACAGCATAATGTCAAGTGAGAGCCTTGGTTATCAGCTATTGATAAAATTGTGCTCTGCAGGAAGAAAAATGCACCATATGCTTTAAAGACATTTTCATTAAGAAATAGTTACTATTGGGGTGCCTGGGTGGCTCAATGGGTTAAGCCTCTGCCTTCGGCTCAGGTCATGAACTCAGGGTCCTGTGATCGAGCCCCACATTGGGCTCTCTGCTCAGCGAAAAGCCTGCTTCCCCCCCTCTCTCTGCCTGCCTCTCTGCTTACCTGTGATCTCTCTCTCTGTCAAATAAATAAATAAATAAATAAATAAATAAATAAATAAATAATGTTAAAAAAAAGAGAAACAGTTACTATTTAAAGTGTTCTAGTGCTTAAAGGTGAATCATGCATTACCTAGAGAATTAATTTATATTAATATATCTCCCACAGTGCCAAATAAATCAACTTTTATGGATTAGAAACATTTTAAACTTTAGATAAATATTATCCAGTCTGATTCAATGGTCCATTGCAGTTGACTTGTGCTGGTTTACAAGACAGTGGTATATATATTTCCCTAATTCCACATTCAGTGACTTTGCTTTGTGCCACTTGAAATTTGTCATGGTCATGGTGGTAGTATTTACACCATGGAAACTGGCAAATGCTGCAAGTCAGGGCTAACATTTTTCTGAGAATAGTTTATAAGCACATCACTGACTGATGTTAATATCCTCAGTTTAGCCAGAATTGATTTACCTTTCAATTTTATATTAATTAAAGATTTCTTTAAAGACCCAGTTATCTGGGCGCCTGGGTGGCTCAGTCATTAAGCCTCTGCCTTCGGCTCAGGTCATGATCCCAGGGTCCTGGGATGGAGCCCTGCATCCGGCTCCCTGCTCAACGAAGAGCCTGCTTCTCCCTCTCCCACTTCCCCTGCTTGTGTTCCCTCTCTCGCTGTCTCTCTCTCTCTCTGTGTCAAATAAATAAAATCTTAAAAAAACCAACAACAACCCAGAATGCATGTGTTGAGTTTCCTCTGCACCTGTTTTATTTTTGTTTTGTTTTTTCTTTGTTTATGTTTTAACCCAGCACATATGATACAGTAAATCGTGACAGTAAGGATGAATGTGAGAATGAACGTAATGCCACAGTTCTTAAGGATGCAGTAATAATGGGCGCCTGGGTGGCTCAGTGGGTTAAAGCCTCTGCCTTCGGCTCAGGTCATGATCTCAGGGTCCTGGGATCGAGGCCCGCATCGGGCTCTCTGCTCGGCGGAGAGCCTGCTTCCTCCTCTCTCTCTGCCTGCCTCTCTGCTTACTTGTGATCTCTCTCTCTCTCTGTCAAATAAATAAATAAATAAATAAATAAAAATCTTTAAAAAAAAAAGGATGCAGTAATAAATTATTCTTTTAGTAAATACCTGAAATCTTCCTTTATGTTCAGAGCATAGGTTTATTGCCTGCCACCCATACCTTCTAGGTTATTTGGTACTTACCACCCAGTCTAAACTGACTTATATATTATTTCCTCTGAATATTATTATAAAAGAAAGAGCTAGAGATGAAATGTCACATTATTGAATTGACTCTCATGGTCTGGGATTCTGAAAGCCAACAGACTAAAGAAAATAGCTCCTTATACTTTAGGACCCATCTCTTACGATGTGGAATGAGGGAAGCCAATACTACATGTGCCTGAGAATTAGACCTGAATAAGGAAGAATGACAGCTCATTTATTTCAATCATATGGTGCTACTTTTGTATTTTCTGTAGATAGGTCAGTTTTTTAAGGAATGTTTTCTTCTAAAAATTCTATGACTTAAAATGATCAAATTTCATATATATGTACATATATATACACAAGTGTCATATATGTTTGTGTGTGTGTGTATGTATGTGTGTATATGCACATACACACACACAAAAAGGTCTACAGGGTCATTTTGAAGCATGTGTTTCTTTAAAAAACCTTAAAAAGGGTGCCTGAGTGGCTCAATCAGTTAAGCATCTATGCCTTTGGCTCAGGTCATGATCCTGGAGTCCCGGCATCGAGCCCTGCATCAGGATCCCTGCTCAGTGGGGAGTTTGCTTCTCCCTCTGCTCCTCACCCCACTCATGCTCTCTCTCTCTCTCTCAACTGAATAAATAAAAAAATAAAATAAATAAAAAAAAAAATAAAAAAGGAAATAAATCTTATTCAAAGATGATGGTGACTCACAATTAAATGCCAGCTTATCAAAAGATGTAACATTAAATGCTTTAAGTCTAAAAACCACTTCTGAAATCATCTATTTGACTTGTCTCTACAAAATATGTCTATTTTTATTTTTTATTTTTTTAAATTTACCATGTTGAACTTTTTATTTTAAAATTATATTCTGAGTGGGTTTATTTATTTATTTATTTATTTATTTATTTATTTATTTTTATTATGTTCAGTTAGCCAATGTATACTTTTATCAAAGTATAGTTGACATAACCATGTTATATTTGTTTCAGGTGTGCAACATAGCGATTTGCCAATTCTGTGCATTACTCAGTGTTCAGCACGAGAAGTGTGGTCACCATCTGTCATCATATAACATTTTTACAATATTATTGATTATATTCCTTATGCTAAACTTTTCACCTCTGCAAGTTATTTTATAGCTGAAAGTCTGTGCCTCTTTTTTTTTAAGATTTTATTTATTTATTTGTCAGAGAGAGAGAGAGAGCAAGCAAGTATAAGCAGGGGAAGCGGCAAGCAGAGGGAGAAGCATGTGTCCCACTGAGCAAGGAGCCTGATGTAGGACTCAATCCCAGAACCCTGAGATCATGACCTGAGCCGAAGGCAGACACTGAACCAACTGAGTCACCCAGGTGTCCCTGAAAGTCTGTACTTCTTAATCCCCTTCACATATTTAGTGGATCCCTGACCCCTTCCTCTCTAGCAACCACCAGTTTGTTCTCTGTATTTATGAGTCCATTTCTTTTTTTTTTTTTTAAAGATTTTATTTATTCATTTGACACAGAGAGAGAGATTACAAGCAGGCAGAGAGGCAGGCAGAGAGAGAGGAGAGAGGAGGAAGCAGGCTCCCCGCCGAGCAGAGAGCCCGATGTGGCCTCGATCCCAGGACCCTGGGATCATGACCTGAGCCGAAGGCAGAGGCTTTAACCCACTGAGCCACCCAGGCGCCCTATGAGTCCATTTCTAATTTTTTTGTTCTTTTGTTTTATATTTTAGATTCCACATAAATAAAATCATATGGTATTTGTCTTTCTCTGTCTCAATTATTTCACTTAGCATAATACCCTCTAGTCCATCCATGTTGTTTCTTTTATGGTTAAGTAATAGTCCATCACACACACACACACACACACACACACACACACTTCTTTTTTATGGTTAAGTAATATTCTGTCATATATATATACATGGCATAGGCAGAAATTTCTAGGACATCAACCTTAGCAACATAATTATGGATGAAATAAAAGCAAAGATAAACTATTGGGACAATGCCAAACTAAAAGATTTTACATAGCAAAGGAAACTATCAATAAAAAAAAAAGCAACCTACTAAATGGGAAAAGATCATTTGAAAATGATATATCTGATAAGGAGTTAATACCCAAAATATATGAAGAATTTATACAAATCAACACCAAAAAACAAATAATTCAATTAAAAAAATGGGCAGAGGACCTGAATAGACATTTTTCCAAGGAAGACATCCAGATGGCCAACAGGCACATGAAAAAAAAAATTCAACATCACTAATCATCAGAGAAATGAAAATCAAAACCACAATGAGATACCTTCTCACATGAATCAGAACAGCTAGTATCAAAAAGATAATAAATAACAAGTTTTGGAGAGAATGTGGAGAAAAGAGAACCCTAGTGTACTATTGGTGGGAATGTAAATGGGCAAAATCACTGTGGGAAACAGTATAGAGATTCCTCAAAATATTAAATATACAGGTACTATATGATCCAATAATCCCACCACTGGGTATTTGCTCTCCCCAAACAAAACAAAGCGACATACTAATTTAAAAAGATACATGCACCCTTATGTTTATTATAGCATTATCTGCAATCACCAAGATATGGAAGAAACCTAATTGTCCATGAATAGATGAATGGATACAAAATATTTCTAATATAATACAATCACAAGTAACCATACTGATACCTTTGAATCTTATACCTCTGTTCCTTCCCATGTCAACCTCCTGGAAGATATCTATGCCAGACACCAGGTAGCAGAGATGGGAAAAGCTAATGGCAAAAGGCAAGACTTCTAGACACACAAGCTTGGTTCTAGGAGAGTAGGGATCCCAGTGAGAAGAACGGAAAGTAGATAAAGAAGGGCTGAAATGAGAAGAAAAAACCCTTAGATTATCCTAGGATTGGATTGTTGGAGAAAAGAGATTTCAATCCAGCTGTTTCCTTATGTTCAGAGCTTTCATTCAAAGCTCCGTGTCTTCTGACCGTAAATAAGTGAAAGCTAAACGGAAACAGAACATCCATCTGTCATAACATCCTGTTTATTTTCCTCATTGCACCAATCACTACGTGAAATTAGCTTGATTACTTATTTATGTTATTGTACCCTCTCCCTCCCATCAGCCCTGCCCAGAGTTATATGCTCCATAAAGACTCTGGCCTTATTTGTCATGTTTAATGAGTACCAGAGTAGGTACTCAATAAATATTTATTATTACTAATGAAACTGCAGATCTTCATGATCTGTGAAGAGATAACATTACTTCTCAATACTTAACCCTTAGTCTAATATCCTTCCTTTCACCTAAAAATACTGATTATGTTGTTTAAAAATAAACTTACTGAGCTTTTTGCGGATTTCAATTACCCTTAGAAGAGAAAGAATTGTATGATCAACACAAATGATCTGAGAATTAATTTCCCCTGAAAAAACTATTTTAGTTTCTATTTTGTCATGTAAAAGTAGAATTTAGTTAGACTTAAACTTCTGATCTTAAATCACAAGCTTACCCTTAGGAATGAAAACTTCTTAAAAGTATTAAATTGATAAATCCTATGGCACCATCCTTGGTGGTATCAATCTGAGGTCCCCATTTTTTCACCGTGTTACTTTTAAAATGTCAGTAAAAATAATCATTTTTAAATGTTTGAATGAGGATAGAACCATAGGTAAAGAAAATGTGGGAAAATATTGTAAGCATATCAGGGGACCTTCAGCTATGCTACAACATGTCTAGTACACAATGCTCCTAGAAACTTTATTTATCCTGTTATTGCTACCATCTTCTGTCCAGAGTGGCTGGATATGAAATGGTGAAATGAGTTTATTTTTGGAAATTCGGTTCCCCATTAGTCTCTCTCTTTCTGCTGTGTATGCCTAAACTTTCTGAATTAAAAAAAAAACACTTATGGTGATACTTCTCATAGAGTCATTTTTATTATCTGAAGGTGAATGGGTATCTGTGGACTCTCATTCCTGTCCCTGGTGTGTCTTCCTATTCTCTTCTTACTCTTTAATAAATTCTATAACAAGTGAAAGCAAGAGTGAAAGATGGGGATTATTGGCAGAGGTTATGTGAAACTCTAGAAGGAATACAATTAAACCCAGCTTGAACTTCCTAAGTCAGGATACATTTCTTTATTAATATTCTCCCAGAAATGATAATACCTGAAATGGTAAACACAATTTAAATAGAGATCATTTTTTCTCAATCAGTCCAACTTTTGTTTACCTAGGCCTAACGGATGTTCTCTCCTTCCAGACCCCAGAGCTGCTTTCTGCCCACCAAACAAGAATACAAAATATATAAAAACTAAAAAAAAAAAAAAGGCAAAACTAGAAAGGGCAAATAGCTTGGTATAACTGGTAGGAAAGCTTCCTCATTACTCTCTCTCATTTTAAGTACCTCTGATTCAATGACTAAAAAATATCTGTCTTTATTCAATATCTCTTTATACTGAGTACAGTGACTATACATTCCAGACTTTCCTAACAGCCTTGATTTTGTATAACTTTATATATTCAATAAATAAAATACATCACATATAATGTCTTAAGTGTGATTTACTTTCCGTGTCTGTAAGATAGTTACATGAATGATGTACAAGTCAGACTAAATTTTTTTTTTTAAGATTTTATTTATTTACTTGACACAGAGAGAGATCAGATCACAAGTAGGCAAAGAGGCAGGCAGAGAAAGAGGAGGAAGCAGGCTCTCCGCTGAATAGGGAGCCTGATGTGGGCCTCGATCCCAGGACCCTGAGATCATGACCTGAGCCGAAGGCAGAGGCTTTAACCCACTGAGCCACCCAGGCGCCCCAGACTAAATTTTTTTTTGTCAGAATTTAGAAATTAGGTATTTGTTTAAAATTGTATTTTGGAATGAATTTTTTTATTATCAGTGTATCTGGTGATATCAATGCATGAGGCTATTTCTCTAAGACAGTATAATTTATTGAAATATTAAATCACACTTGTATTACTGGTATTTTTCCCCTTATCCCTCAGTTTAAGAAGAGAGACAACTTTTATAATTCCTTGCCTCTAGAATGTTGAATGGATAGGGAGCAAAAACTACTTGGAATTAAAGGTATTTCTTATCATTTGTAAAAGTTTAAACTCAAGCTAGTATATCTGAAGGGAAGAAGAAGCAGTTGGAAAGCTTCTAAGGAAAAGGAGAAAGAGTGAGAGGGATTCCCTTGAAGTGGGAAGGGGATTTAGATGCTTGTGAGGCTCTGTGAGAAGGAAAGAATTTTGTATCACTCCATTGCAGTGCCCGGAGAAGGTGGCCAGATCTCAGACATGGTCACACGGCTCATGTAGGGAGATTGGGTCCCAAGCCTAAGGCTCACTCTTTGTCCAAAAATATTCCATGCATGACACCAAAGTAACATACATCACCACTGAACCGGGGCATTGAGCCCCATTGAGTATTCTGATAACCAATGACTAGGAAAGCCTCCTTATTACTACTGCTGAGTAGGGTCTTGGAACCTTAGTACAATTCAAGGGAAGAGATGCGCTAAAAATGACTAAGGTAGAATTTATAGGTAGAGTCATGAGAAAGAGATCAAGTCCAAATTATCTTGACTTCTAGAAAACAAGGAAATGAATTATTTCTTCCACTCCTGATTTGTAGGCAGAGATTTGCATGCAGTATTTATAAATATATTTGTAATTTCATATATTTTATTCACAGCAGAGAGAGAGAGAGAGAAGTTGGAGGAGTGAAATCAGTCTTCTATATACTATAACATGAATATTAGTATGGCCCTCTCAAAGTCTGGATCTATTTTTCCTGACACTGTTATGTTTCCTTGAGGCTTCCCTGGGCTCTGGCTCCTGGAAACCCACCTGACAAAAGTCTATGCCCCTGAGGGTTTTGCCTTTGTTCCTAACAGGCTTGTAAAGCCACATTTACATTTAGTCGCTTTTTGACCTCATAATTCTTAGGTAACCCTTTGGTGAACAACTGGCTAATTTAATAAATTAATCCATGCTAATGAAATGAGAAGGATGCATGAGAATGTTACTTTTAAACAAGAATTCTTCCTCCCTTTTCTCTTGGGCCCATGCCACCAGAGCATAGTTTTAATAGAGATCTTCTAAATATCATAAAAATACTGTATAAAAACCACAAAAAAGCCCTTTTTTCTACATCTAGAAAGAAGTTATTCTAATTGCAGAAATTTTAGTTCATATAAGAAATATATAAAAAGGCAAACTGCTGGGGAAATAAATATTCAAGGTTTGCAGGACCTTGTAATCACCTTTAAATTGCATGATTAAGTAATTGTGTTTGGATCTGTTCTTCATTATGGAAATAATTTAGCTCCACTGATATCTTTAAACAAAGTGTATCCATTATAATTTCTTTTATATTATAACTGTAATATGAAAAGCAAAATTTAGACTAGAGGGCACTTAATAAAAGTAGCCATGAATGTGTAAACAAATCAGTAAGGTCTGTCTCAGATTGGGTGAATGGAAGCAGATGTTTTAATAGTAGTAATAGTAAATATTTTCTATCTGTACCTTCTTTTCTAAACAACTTAAGGTAACTTATTGTCTCTTTCTGAAATATCTAAAATAATAGCTGGATTAAAAGAGACATAACTTGTAAAAAAATCTCATATTTGATCTGTAACTAACAGGTTAATGAAACTGTGACCATTCTGTTGATCAGAAAGGATAAAATATCATCGGAATGATTTGATATAGCAGATTTTGAAAAATATTTTAAGAATCTGTTTTCTTACCTCCTTCATTTATTCAGTGGCCTCTACCTTTAAGTTTTCTCCCTCTTTTAAAAAAAAAGATTTTATTTATTTATTTGAGAGAGAACGCAAGCATCAGGGAGGGGAAGAGGGAGAGGGAAGGCAGGTTCTCCATTGAGCAGGGAGCCCATTCACAGTTTGATCCCAGGATCCTGGGATCATAATCTGAGCTGAAGGCAGACGTTTAAATGACTGAGCCACACAGGTGCTCTTAAGTTCTCTCTTTTCTTGGTCATTCACTTACTAGCCCGTTAAAATATGTCACCCAGTGTGTTCTTCACCATTATTACAAAGAATTATATATTATATTGTATATTAGATCTCACTGCTTTTTACCACCACCACAATGGGTACCCACACCTCCTCCCATAACACCTTACAAACACTAAACTGTATTAATGCTTTTAAATAAAACTATTGTCTGTAAAAAATATATTAAACCCAGTTTGAAAAAAGGACACACATGTTTATTTTAAAACACCATATTGCACTAACTTTTCTTAACCTCCATCTGCTGATATTGGATCACAACTAATTTGTTTAGATCTAAATATTGTTGGAAAAGTTCTGCAGCATCCTCCAGATTATTATAAAGATATATCATCACCTTGGTTATATGATAGAACGTCACCAACTTAAAATGAGAGTTATACACAGAATGACATTTGTGTCTGCCATCTACCTTGTGCTTTTTACATCTCATATGTGATACGTTCAAATAAGGGACAGGACTTCTTAGGGAGGACCCATATACAAATACACTAAAAGGGCCAGCTTAAGGTATTAAAAACGCGTTTGTTTTATGAGGTTATAAATAAGTCCTATTGTGTCTTTATATTTTATGACCTCTATTTTATTTCTTGGTAGATTCACATATGACATATCCAATTACTCATGTCAAAAATTTAAAACAACCAGCATTTCAATAAAGAGGCACATACTATTATTTTTTCACTATACTTTATCTTTAGATTCTTAAATAAAACATGGATTTTATACGAGAAATCATGGTTTCTCTATTAACCATATCTTCCTTAAATAGTGATATAGACGTTTATGGAGTCAATATTTCTTTCACTTCAAGTTGAATGTCCTCTGTTTTTTGGCTTGGTCCTGGGCCTGAACTCAAAATGGGTATAATTTTCAGAATGAAAATTGAGATCGAATACAGCATAGGCTCTAGGGAAATGCCATTAAAATTATGCTTTCAGGTATTTAGTTTTGAATGTCTATTTTTTTTTTTTTTATTTGTCAGAGAGAGACGGAGAAGTAGAGCACAAGCAGGGGGACCAGCAGGCAGAGCGAGAGGGAGCAGCAGGTTCCCTGTGGAGCAGAGAGCCCGAAGCAAGTCTCCATCCCTGGACCCTGGGATCATGACCTGAGCCGAAGATAGACAC
Source organism: Ailurus styani (assembly GCA_002007465.1). NCBI lineage: Eukaryota > Metazoa > Chordata > Mammalia > Carnivora > Ailuridae > Ailurus > Ailurus styani. The sequence goes on from LNAC01000226.1 coordinate 190,677, forward strand.
TGAACTAACTGAGCCACCCAGGTGCCCCTGAGTGTCTATTTTTCTTAAGAACAACCATAATCAGCAAATTATTTATACTTTGCAAATGACACATTCACAACGGCCTTGTTAAAGTTACTTCCAGCTATTCCACTAAATTATATAAATATGGCAGTATTTTCTGTACTGTATGATTGGGCTATTGACCTTGGTGCTTCCTCTCCATAAGAGTGGGTCAGAAAAGGCTGATTCATGTCAGGCAATCACTTCCTCACAAATTGCAAAAATAAATAAATATGGCTTCTATATATTCTGTCCTTTGGGTGTTAGCAGCAGCTGTTACCTGCAGGGTGTCATTCTCTGTAAGCTGTCTCTTAGTTTCATGCTGAGCACACTCTTCTGTTTAAATGAGGCAGTGAAGCAGCTCAAACTCTGCTTGCTTCAAGCCAACATGATCTGCTTGTGTTTGTGCCTGTCACTTCTTAGCTCATTATGTTGCTGTTAGTTTTGCTTGAAGTATTTTGTTCATCCTTTGGGTATGGCCACCCTCCTTCAGATAGCCACGTAATTGTTTTCTCATTCAGGTGCCATCCATTTTCATTACATGACTGGTCAGCACCGCTGAAAGTTGATAAGGAGGACTCATATGCCTATTAGACATCTGTATTATAAGGCCAACTTTAAAGCAACTTTGTTTTATCATTTACACATAACATCATTTATACACGATATAAATATCAGTTGATGCATATATGTGTATCAAGTATTCCCAACAAATCTTGATTTCAGGCTTATACAATTAGTACTACTCATGCTCAGCTAAATAACTTACTATGTAATTATTATACCTACTAGTTGGTATTAGTCCACTTACTTACATTATACCATAATTCTTAATTCTATGAATCTAGTAGTCTCTCTGAAAAACGAACATCTACTATAATGAAATGAAACTAAATATAATGATATTTTTTAAAAAATCAATACACTGGCCTAATAGTAATGGAAGAAGAAACAGAAAGTAAGTAATTTGTAACAAAATAATGTTTTTTTCAAAAATAAATGCTCAGGCCCAGCCACATTAGGAGACATAATGATGGAGCCAGGAAGCTCACACCTAGGTATAAAATTACACGGTTGTCACAGCTATGAATGCCGATTGTTAAACTGTCCTATCTAGGAGACTCAAATTCTAGTGGTATTATTGCCACTGAGGTAATTTTCCACAATCGTGAACAACTTTTGGTAAAATTCTGATAAAAATTTAGTTAAATATTCCCTTGATTTACAAAGTAGTTGCATTTCTGAAAAACAGTATGTACTAAAACATTTTAAGTAATGCTTTGTGTTAATTTTCAACGTGGAGTTGGATTTCTAGTGAAAAATAAAATGTAAAAAGGATATCAATGGTTTTTTTCTTTCAACTTCATCAATCTATATAGGGACATTTGGAAGTCATGTGGTACACAAAACTCTTCTCACTGTGCAGGACTGCTCTACTCAGCAAGATATATGGCATGCCTGTCCCCGCGTACTTCATGTCAACTGTGCCCATGAACAAATGAAACAGCACTCTGAATTATCGAAATGTTCATTTGGGAGTGGTACTACCCACCACCCTGGTGAACCACTGACTTAATGACTACATTGACTCTACCACTGACAGTTCCAGGAAGGCCAATTTTATATTTATTATCACTCTCCTTTAAATCACTCTAAAATATAAACTAGTTGCCATTGGGTGTATGATTCATGACTGTCCCAGCTCCAGTAGTCAGAGTGTTGGGAGAAGAAATTGGCAGAGCAGCATCAGACAAGTGAGGAGAAACAGGAGGACCAAGATGTGGGAAATATATGGAGTCAGATGATGAAGAAATGGAATGGGAGGAGGCAAAACACAAGGTGGGCACAGGGGGATTTAGAGAAGGAAAAAAACTGAGCAACCCTTCCATCTGCTGCCATCATTATTAGGGCACTAGTTTTGTTGTTTTCATCAATCACAAAAAGTACCTCACATGACAAAACTATACAGCTGTTTTAGAAATCCCACATAGGGTATTTTTTGGAGTGGCTTCTCCGAGAAATTATGACTAGATAAATTGCAAAAAAAAAAAAAAAGCAATTAACCTCTCAGCCTTTAACATGGTATTTCCTCCAGTTAAATCCAGTATTCTTTTTTTTTTTTTGAAGATTTTATTTATTCATTTGACAGAGAGAGACATCACAAGTAGGCAGAAAGGCAGGCAGAGAGGGGGGAAGCAGGCTTCCTGCTGAACAGAGAGCCCAATGCGGAGCTTGATCCCAGGACCCTGAGATCATGACCTGAGCTGAAGGCAGAGGCCTTAACCCACTGAGCCACCCAGGCACCCCTAAATCCAGTATTCTAACTAAAGAAAATTTATCACCTATATTCAAATACAATAATATTTGAGTGTAAATATAAATCATATTTCTAGGCATATTATTTTTATATAATCTGAAATTTGGGACCATATATATTTCCAATGACTTATGTCAAGGCAAGAGATGAGGATACAGAAATGTGAATGGGAAAGTACTCAGTTTAGATCTGACACATTTCTAGTAAACAAAAAGAACATACCATGGCAAATCCTTTTTCAAATAAGACAAAAAAATTAACAACTCATTAATCATGGGAATCAAAGGAAAAAAACTATTCAAAATAAATGGTTCTTCTAACATCCTGGGTTATTTTCATTTTCTGACACTAGATATTGCTTACAGAACTGTTTAATAACACTTTACTTCCTAAAGTTTTATAGGAAGAATGTTAGAGTTGGCTTATGAAACAATTCGGCCATTTACGTGACTATAAGCAAATCACATATTCTCCAATTTACATATAATCAGGGTAAAATTAAAAAAAAATATCTGGAAGCAATTTGAAAATTATAAGGCTGGCTACATATTAATCAATATAATTAATACCCATTATCTGTCTATCAGGGTGGTAGGAGTTAGATTATTTTCATAAAAATTTTTGCTACGGGGCACATGGGTGGCACAGTTGGCTAAGCATCTGATTCAGTTTCTGCTCAGGTCATGATCTCAGGGTCATGAGATAGAGTCCAGCAACTGGCTCTGTGCTCAGCATGGAGTCTGTGTAACACTCTCCTCCCCTCTCCCCTGAGCTCTCTCTCTCTCTCTCTCTCAAATAAATAAATAAATAAATCTTTTTCTTTTTAAAAAGAATAATTTTTGCTATTAGTAATATCTCACTTGGACATAGTAGTCCAGATGGTATTCTTTTTGGTGGATCAACTATGAAGAGGTGAGAATTAGTTTGGTCATGTGGAGTAGACATTTCTATCAAGAGTGTGCTTAAATGAATTTCTTAAATTGGAGCTTTAAAAATAAGAAATTAAACAAAAATTAAAATCCTCATGACAATACACCATGTGATAAAGCAAATGTAGATATAATGCAATTGGTATTTGTTTTTCTTCTTGCAGACTGGACTCAGTATAGGTCTTATCTTCTGTGTGGTGGCCTGGAGGGTATATAGAGAAAAGAGTGGGGATAGCCAAATATACATGAGGGAACTGTCTCTTGGAAAATGAGAAAAAAAGGAGGGATACCATGTCCTCAGTTTCTCCAGGCCCAATCTGCCGAGATTTGGCCCACGAAACAAGCAATGACAGGGGAGTCATTCTCTTACTGTCCCAGAAGTATCAGCCTATGACAGAACCCAGATTCATCCTTGTACCCAGCATAAATATGGATGCAGCATCTAAACCCTTGCAATTATTGGCATGTTAGCTGCATAGCCTTCCCCTGGCTATTTCAATAACTAATAATAAGACCCCCCACCCCCACCACCATTTTACACAATTGAATTATTTACCTACATTAACAAAAAAGAATATTTCTGAGGATTTGATAGGAATTGCATTAAAATTATGTATTAATTTGTGAAGAATTAGCACTTCATTATATTGAGTCTTCCAAACCATGAACATGGTCTCTCAATTATTGAAGTCTTCTTGGATTATTTTTTTTGTTGGTAATTTATAGTTAAAGCATATAGATTCTTCACATTTGTTTTTTGTTTTTTGTTTAATTTATACCTAAAATTTCCATTTTTTGGAGACATTCTGGATAGCTTTATTTTTATTTATGTTTTTAAGATTTTATTTATTCATTTATTTGAGAGAGAGAGAGAGAGAGAGAGAGAGAGAGAGAGAGAGAGAGAGAGAGAAAGAGAGAGAGAGAGAGAGAGAGAAAAGAGCACGAGTGGGGGGAGGGGCAGAAGAAGAGGGAGAAGCAGGCTTCCCACTGAGCAGGGAGCCCGATGCAGGGAGTGGGGCTCAATCCCAGGACCCTGAGATCATGACTTGAGCTGAAGGTAGACACTTAAAGATTTGAGCTACCCAGGTGCCCCAGATAGATTTTTTTTTAACTTTGCTATACTTTTACATTGTTAGTATGTAGAAATAAGATTGTTTTTGCATACTGACCTTGTACTCTGCAACCTTCTTATACTTTATCCCACAAAATTTGATACACTCTTCCTTTATCCAATTAGGTTATTTCTAATTCACTTGTGATTCTTTCTTTGACCTTTGAGTTATTTGAAATGTGTTTTTTTCAATTTAAAAATATTTGGGGATATTCCAGATATTTTCCTGTTATTGTTTTCTCTTTAATTCAGTTTTATATAGGAAACACACTCTGTATGATTTAAAGCATTTAAAATTTATTGATTTTGTTTTATGGCCTAACACACAGTCTAACTTGGTGATGTTTCAAGTATACAAAAAGAATGTGTATTTTGCTGCTGTTGGGTGTGGTGTCTATAAATCTCGGAATTTGCTTAATAGTATTATTCAAGTTTCCTACATCTTTACTGATTTTATGTCTATTTGTTCTATCAAGTACTCATAGACATTATTTATATGGATGACTTTGTGTTATATAAAGGAGTTGGAACAACCCTTTGAAACAACTTAGGCACTTATCCCACTAATTATCTATTGGTATATTATAGTACAATCATCTCAACTTCCTAGGTTTATGACCCTTTCCTTCTCCCATTTCAGTCAGCTAATTCTCAGCAGTGTGAAATGTATGTATTCAAAATAAGAGCTTCCCCTCTCACTGGAATGTTTTTTACAATCTGCTCAAATTATATATAGTTCTTCTATTATGGCATTTAGCACAGTTTTCCTTACTTACATATTATTGTAAAACCATTTATTAGAATTTAAAGACTTTGTGGTTAAGGAATGTTCATATCTCTTATGTATATCTTTTTTTCTTTTAAGATTTTATTTATTCATTCGAGACAGAGAGATACAGAGAGCGTGAGCAAGGAGAGAGGCAGAGGGAGGAGAAGCAGGCTCCCCACTGAGCCAAGAGCCCAATGTGGGGCTCAACCCCAGGACCCTGGGATCATCACCTGAGCCAAAGGCAAACACTTAACTATCTGAGCCATCCAGGTGCCCCTGTGCGTATCTTTTTTAAACATTTGCAGATCTCAGTATTATCCCTTCTTCACAATGTCAAAAATATACTTAATTGAGTCATTAAATATAGGTCAGGTAGCAAAACCAGAATTGCCCAGGATTATGATCCTAAACTCAGACAAAAGAGAGAGCTAATGGTGGGAAAGTGAATAGTGGCATGTTAGAGTGAGTAGTTAGAGAGTTTAATCCAGAAATATGAGGCACGATTTAACTTGGCTTATCAAACCTGTTTGCTTTAAAGTTAACTTTATCAGAATATTAGTCTAAGATTGAAAGCATAGGTAGCATGGGCCACTAAACAAAGTACTGGCTCGAAAATTCAGCCTGCAGGAGGAGGATGAGGTAGACAGGCAGCTAGTATGGCAGAAAAGTTTGGTAGTACCATTGCCTGAGTAGAAATAAGGACAGGGTTCAGGGCTAGGTGAAAAGGGCTTTGAATATCAAGCTATGCGTGTGGTGACAGTTTAGACTACACTAAAAAGAAATGAATGGGTGATGAATGAGTGAGTGAATATAATGCATGACCAATTAACAAGGCTATCATAACCTTGAACAGATGAACTTTAGATGTTCTATTTCCTCCCAATGGGATTCCCATGCAAAATCAGTATGCTCAGATCTCAGAATCAATTTTAAAAATGCTTTATGATGTTTTGTTTTGTTTCTCTTTTATCATAAAATAAACTTTTTTATATATATTATTAGGTTTGTGTGTGTATGTATTATACCTAGGGGCAGAAAAAAATGACTAGAAACTATATTTAACTGCCATTATTAAGAAGACAAATGCTTATACTATGTCTTATTAAACTGCTGTAATTATATACATATTCTAAATTATTTTTTCTCAATTTTCACAAGTTGTGATATGGCGTGGTTTAAAACTCATTTTATCTCCTAAAGAAATATGAAAATATGAGCCTTTCTCAATTTAAGAAGATTTTGAAAACAGCTGTTTAGAGGCAAAGTTTTTCCCAAACAGTGTGACATGTCTCTCAAATAGAAAGATGTTTCTGTCTTTGAAGTATTCTAAGAAACTGTTTTGTTTCTTTTATAACCACTCAGTATTTTAAAGGTTTAAAATTAAGGCATTTTATGAGGTTTTGATTTTATCATTTACCTAACATACACCATAGTTATTTTCCATAGATTTTAGTGTACTTCTAAGCTAAGAAAAGAAAGAAAGAAAGAAAGAAAGAAAGAAAGAAAGAAAGAAAGAAAGAAAGGAGAGGAAAACTTCCAAAATAATTCTACAAGGCCAGCATTACTTTGATTCCAAAACCAGACAATGACTCCACTAAAAAAAAGAGCTATAGGCCAATATCCCTGATGAACATGGATGCAAAAATTCTCAACAAAATGCTAACAATTTGAATCCACAGTACATTAAAAGAATCATTTACCATGATCAAGTGGGGTTTCTTCCTGGGTTGCATCAGTGGTTCAATATTTTAAAATCACTCACTGTGATATATCACATTAATAAAAGAAAGGATAGCAACTATATGATCCTCTTAATAGATGCAGAAAAAGCATTTGACAAAGTACAGCAGTCATTCTTGATAAAAACTCTCAACAGAGTAGGGATAGTGGGAACTTACCTCAACATCATAAAGGCCATATATGAAAAAGGCCAGCTAATTTCATCCTCAAGGGGGAAAAATGAGAGCTTTTCCTCTATGATCAGGAACAAAACAATGATGTCTATTCTCACCACTGGTATTTAATAGAGTACTGTAAGTCCTAGCCTCAGCAATCAGAAAACAAGAAGAAATAAGGGCATCCACATTGGCAAAGAAGAAGTCAAACTTTCACTCTTCGAAGATGACATGATACTCTGTAGAAAACCTGAAAGACTCCACCAAAATTGCTAGAATACATGAATTCAACAAAGTCACAGGATATAAAACCAATGTGCAATAATCTNTTTTTTTTTTAATTTTATTTTTATTATTTGCCCAAGGGGTACAGGTCTGTGAATCATCAGGCTTACATCTTTCACAGACCTCACCAAAGCACAAACCCTCCCCAATGTCCATAACCCATCCACCCTATCCCTACCCTCCCACCCCCCAGTAACCCTCGATCTGTTGCACTTCTATACACCAGTAATGAAGCAGCAGAAAAAGAATTCAAAGAATCAATTCCACTTGCAGTTGCATGGAAAACTGTAAGATACCTAGGAATAAACCTAATTAAAGAAGTAAAAATCTATACTCTGAAAACTCTAAAACACTTATGAAAGATATTGAAAGAAATGGAAAAACATTCAATGCTAATGGATTGGAAGATCAAACATTGTCAAAATGTCTATACTACCCAAAGCAATCTATACATTTAATGCAGTTCCTATCAAAATACCACCAGCATTTTTCACAGAGCTAGAACAATCCTAAAAATTTGTATGCCAAAAGACCCTGAATAGCCAAAGCAATCTTGAAAAAAAAGCTGGAGACATCATGATTCCAATTTTCAAGCTATATTACAAAGCTATAGTGATCAAGATAGTATGGTACTGGCACTAAAACAGACACATAGATCAATGGAACATAACAGAGAACCCAGATATTGACCCCTAACTATATGGTCAACTATTCTTCAACAAAGCAGGAAAGAATATCCAATGGAAAAAAGACAGTCTCTTCGACAATTGGAGAGCCACATGGAGAAGAATGAAACTGGACCACTTTCTTACATCATACACAAAAATAAATTCAAAATGGATGAAAGACCTAAATGTGAGACAGGAAACCATCAAAACCCTAGAGGAGAACACAGGCAGCAAAGTCTTTGACTTTGGCCACAGCAACTTCTTACTAGACATGTCCCTGAAGGCAAAAGAAACAAAAGAAACAAATGGGATTTCATCAAGGTAAAAACTTCTGCGCGGTGAAAGAAACAATCAAGGAAACTAAAAGGCAACCTTTGGAATGGGAGAAGATATTTACAAACGACATATCTGATAAAAGGTTAGTATCCAAAATCTATAAAGAATTTAACAAACTCAACACTCAACAAATAATCCAGTTAAAAATGGGCAAAAGACATGAATAGACATTTTTCCAAAGAAGATAAATAGATGGCTAACAGGCATATGAAAAGATGCTCAACATCATTATCATCAGGGAAATACAAATCAAAACTACAATGAGGTATCACCTCACACCTGACAGAATGGCTAAAATTAACAACTAAGGATAACAGTTGCTGGAGGGGAAGCAGCAAAAAGGGAATCCTCTTACACGCCTGTCGGGAATGCAAACTGGTACAGCCACTCTGGAAAACAGTATGGAGGTTCCTTAAAAAGATAAGAAAAAGAACTACACTATGACCCAGCTATTGCACTGCTAGGTACTTACCCAAAGGATACAAAAATACTGATTTGAAGAGATACATTCATCCAGATGTTTATGGTGGCACTATAGATAGATAGATAGATAGATAGATAGATAGATAGATAGATAGATAGATAGACAGATAAAATCTCCACACACAATGGAATATTAATCTGCCATAAAAAAGAATGAAATCGTACCATTTGCAACAATGTGAATGGAGCAAGTGAGTATTGTGCTAAGCGAAGTAAGTCAGAGAAAGACAAATACCATATGAATTCACTTCTGTGGAATTTAAGAAACAAAACAAAGGAACAGAGGTGGAATAAAAGAGAGAGAGGGGCAAAGCATAAAATAGACACTGAAGTATAGGGAATGAGGGGTTGCTGGAGTGGAGTTAGGCAGGGGATGGGCTAAATGGGTGTTGGTATTAAGGAGTACACTTGTGATGAGCTCTGGGTGTTGTAGGTAGGTGATGAATCACTAAATCCTATACCTGAAACTGATATTACACTGTATGCTAACTAACTGGAATTTCTATAAAAACTTGAAACTGAAAAAAAATAAATTAAAAACAAATAATAATAAGGACAAGATAATGCTGTCTGATAACAGTTTCTGTAAAATAACCCTAGGATATGGAAATATATCTGGCCCATATATTTCTTGTATATGTTCATCATTGCTATAGAATCAACAGAGAATTATATGGTTATTTTTGGAAATTTTAATATAAAGCAATTCTGTGATATTTCCAGAAATATAAGAACTGCATAGTTGGGGGCGAGAAATGGGGGAAAATCTTATCTTTTATCATTACCATTTTATTTCTTCTGAATTCTGTAATGTGTATATATATTATTAAAAAATTTTTAAATGAAAATATGTTAAACATATATTTCTCTTTACAAATATGTAAGATAGAATTGAATAGTTTATTATTAACTAAATTAATATAAAACATATCAGAGACAAAAATAAAGAGTGAGAACAATCTAGTTTAGCTAACCTTATCTACTCATTGGTCCTTTGCATATTTCTGCTCCAGGGCTCATATTTGCTCATCTAAGAATGAAGGCCTTCCTAGGCCCTAGGCAATCCAAATTCTACTCAAGCTTAAAGGCTCATCACTAGCCCTACCTTCTTTATTATGTCTTCCCTTGTCACTCCAGAATTCCTACAGGAATTCCCTATATTCCTACAGGACTGTTCCCTATATTCGTACAGGACTACAAAGCCTCACTATTTTCTCTTAGTGCTTACTACTTCCTGCTTTGTATTTATCATTATAGTTTATCGAATAACGTGTCTACCTTATCTTTTCATGCAGAAAGACAACTCCTTTTCTTCATTTCTCATTACAGAACGAGAAGTTACTAATTTGATTTATCAGCATCCAGGACAATAAATACAGCAGATTCCCTACCATGTAGGCCACCACATGTTGGAGGGTCAAAGCCACGTATAACTCCACTGTTTCCCTAAGTCTTGAGCTCATGAAAATATGAAGATATGGGCTGCCCTCAGCAGCCTCTGCCATTTCCCTGTCTGGCTCTCTTTTCTTTTATACATGTTAAAATTGATGACTAGAATGATTTTCTACTAATGAGAGTACCTTTTTTGTACCCTCTCCCTTTATTTCCTCTTTCTTGTCTCACACACCAAAGAGGGCTGGTTATTGTTCCAATTTGTATCCAGTCAGGACTTTGCATCATCCTAACTCCTAGATTTTGTCCACTTGATTTGGTGCTTTTGTGCATAGCTCTGTGGGGGAATTTAATTTGGAGAAAGTGATTCACAATGCAAAGTTCAGGTTTATATGAAACTTCTAGCAAAATAAATAATATAAATTATTATCAAAGCTTACTGACACTACAAAAATTGTGTTTATCCTTACAAATAGTTTATCCTTGCAATCTTTGTATACAAGGATGGTTTTATAAACTATTTTAATTTTATCTTTGTAAGATGATTTAATAATTTATGGAATTATTTTCAGTAGCATCAAAAACATACTGAGAACTTATACTACTTACTATCACAGGTCTTAATAAATCAAAGTTGTTCCTTTTTCAAAAATTTTTCAGACACAGAGATTTAATTACAAAGATAGTATACATAAAAGCCCATTGTGCTAAACAGAAAAATACAAAACAATAATTGGTTGGCATGGATATGAAGAATTCACTTCTTCATGTATTCATTCAACAAATGCTTTTTGAAGATCTATTTTCTATACAATAACCTAAGCAGTGGGACATTCAGTATAATTCTGATAAACTCTTCTTCTCATAAAGCTCTCATTCTTGTGTTTGTGTGCAAGAGACAATAAGAAAATATTTAAGGTATCTTACTGTCATAAGTACAATAAAAAAATAAAAGTAGCACAATATACTATTTAAGTAGGCAGTCAGGAAGTTCTCTCTGATAAGGTGATTCATAAACAGAGATTTGAATGAAGTGAGGGACTAGGCCCTGAGCATATCTGAGGAAGTGATTTCTAGATCAGATAAGGTTTCTGAGCCATAGGCTTATTTGGAGAAGAAGCAGAGAGGCCAATGGCATCTGGACTGAAGAGAGGGTCTGGGACAATAGCAACAGATGGATCAGAGGCATCAGAACCATGGGAAGGATGTGGGTGTCTTTCTTCCTCTATTTGCTTCACCAAAGGTATATCGAAGTCACCTTCTCAAACCATTTGTGACCCCATGGAACACAGTTTTAAAATGGCTGACAGAGATATTCAAAGTAGAAGATGTTCAAATGAGGGTGACCCACTAAGTACTTCCCATGCACTAAGTGATGTTCTGGGTTTTGAAAATATAGCATTGTACGGGAGAGCCAAGGCCCGCTGTGGAGTTGTTTTACTAAACTAGAGGAGGTACTGAAAGTGGTGCTGGAGAGTTATGGTGTCCAGTCCCCCAAACTTAAAGGATACAACGAAGGCTTTAATATATTGCATACCTTTTTAATATATTATTTATGTATTTGGGGTTATATTTTTATATGTATACACACGCATGTGTGTACATATGCATGCATATATTGAAATACTGCCAAGCATTTTGTTCCCATAAATCGTAAATGAGGTATAGTCTTTTTTTTTTTTAAGATTTTATTTATTTATTTCACAGCGGGAGAGAGATCACAAGGAGGCAGAGAGGCAGGCAGAGAGAAAGGGGGAAGCAGGCTCCCCGCTGAGCAGAGAGCCCGATGCGGGCCTCGATCCCAGGACCCTGAGATCATGACCTGAGCCGAAAGCAGAGGCTTTAACCCACTGAGCCACCCAGGCGCCCGAGGTATAGTCTTGTATGCAATGCCAGTTTGAAAGTCTAGGAAGAACCTCAGTAATAAGTCCTGTAATCAGCAATTAGATTTATTGGTCAGTTGATAATATTCATGTAATTGGATTTGATGGAATAACATATCAATTATTTCAATCATATTCATCCACGCATATAATGGTATAAGCAGTATTCACTTTTCCATTGGGAATTCCAGCTAGAAGATGGAGTGTTAAATCAGTCATAAACTCTCCCAGCCCTAAACTTGGTCCGTTTCACTTATTCCTTTTATTTCATTATCTCTTCTATTCTGAGCATGTAATATGGGTGGGAGTTAATGATAAGTTTATGTTTGTTCCAAAGTCATTACAGTGATATTATTATGATGCCCTATGCTTAGGAAACTAAGGTAGTATCTTTATTATCTTCTGTTGTACATCATGTTCTAAACACTGGAGAATAAAAACAGTACGTGAAGGGGTTCCTGACCTCACCCTATTGTCTTACTAAACAATAAATATTGCTTACCAATGACAGAAAAAACTAAAAGAACAACAAAGCAACATAATCAAGCTTTACTGATAAGAGAAATATATTTGATTTCAGAAAAGTCTGAAAATATTGATTCAAAAACTCATTCTGTTTGTAGATGGTGGAGTAACTGGTGTCACAGATTCTTCTCTTATAGAATATCTTAAGTTTTTCAAAGTATCTTTAATATTATGTTAAATTTGATCCTAATCTACAAACTACAAAAGGCTTTATAATATTTCTGGGATGTGAAGCAGGTGACACAGGCCACCTCAGTCACAGGTAAGCAGTTTTCAAGAAACCAAGGACAACAGTAGCAAAATAGGGCATAAAGTGGCACTTGAGTCTATAATGAGGTATTGTTATCATTATTGTTGTTACTATAATTATTATTATTTATGATAAAACAAACTGCCCCAAGCTTTGTCTTAATGAAGACTGAACTGGCCCATTCTAAACTTGTTACCTGATCTTCAAGGCAAAATATCAAACTTTCAAATGACCTTTAAATGATTGATACATTTAGCATTTCCAACTAATTTTACCAGCCCTAAATCTGCAAAACAGGGTATCACAATTCTTTCTTTTAAATCACAGCAAAAAGTTACAAACTTAAACCTTTATTAAAAATTAATATCTTAAGTTCAAAATTTTCAACAGAAGCAACTAGTATCTATTATACATTCCATGGCATGGCTCACAAAAACTTAGAATTTATAGAAGATAATGATGTGATTTAAAGTAAATGTTCAAGGTTGCAAATTTTGTTAGGAGTTATACTTTGAACTGTAAGAATTTCAGATGATTATTTAAAAGTATAGTAATAATGAAAATTGTTAAAATAATACTATTAAAATATATTTTTACAACTTTTCCATGACTTACCTTTTCATAGAAAAAAATTATTGGTTTCAATTAACAAGTTAACAACAAAGAATTTGTGATGTTTTAAAACTCTTTTAGGTTAACTTTCAACTGTCATATTTTGTCTAACCATCTTGTGCTCTCACGTTATCAAAAATGTTTGAGTCAAATGCTTTGTTATCTTGTAATCTCAAATGGACTACTCCATGCACAGACTTCCCTCTGTTCCTCCCTCTCTGCCTGTCTCTCTCTCACACACACACACACACACAAGCACACACAGAGGTACTATACCTTGGGGAAAGGTCTTATCTGTTTATTTCTATTTACATAATGGAAGATATACATATTTTTTCAAATAGTCATTGTTATAACATTCTTAGAGCTAAAAAGTGCTTCAAAACTTTGTTATAAATACGTATAAATACAACAGCATCTCCTAACTTGGTTTCAATTCCTAAGAAAATATTATCATGATATCTTGACTCATTAGTAAGAATAATAAAATGGGGATGTAATTAAGATTCCTACCCAATTGACTTCCCAGAGTTATTTTGACAGATGGAATTAGAAAGATAATTTGTCGGGGTTTTTATTGCAATAAAAATGATTACAGAAAAATGGTCAAAACATATGGATACATGGGAACCCTTATTTTTAAAAATAATCCTTTAAAGTAATTCTTTCTTTTACTGACTTCAGAAGATAGGCTGATTAACAATACAAGTTGGTAAAAACTAGATAATACCAGCTAGAACTTTAAAGACATTGCAGTAATGTCATTTTATATTTTATTAAGAATGTTTCTTATACTTTGACTATAACTTGTATTATTTACTAAATTTAATATACTCAATATCTTATTTATACCTCTGTTATAAGCTACATTTTCCTTAAAAACAGTAAAGATATACGGCATTTCTGAAATGTAATAAAATCATAAACTCACGTATTAATCCAAGAAAACAATTTTTATGAATTTAATTGGTTTACTTTAAAAATGTCAGATAGCCATTTGATTATTGAAAGGATGTGCATATGTATGTCCAGAAGGGGAAGGTTGAGAAATGTTTAATTCAATCTACTACAAATATCAATGGCCTCATAAAATAGTAAATATATAATATCATGGAGTTGTACTCTTTATATTAATATAAAATCAATTTGTCTCTCTAATAAGGAGCTACTTAAGTAAATAAAATCCACATCTACCTTTAAGTAGTGCTATTTTCATTATTTTAATTTTACTTCACTGTTACCAGTCTTATACAGGTGAATTTTGTTAATTTTCCTTTAAAAGAAAAATGTTTTAAATTGCAATGTGTAATATTAAACAAGAATTTCTTTTAGAATATGAAAATAAGGAAGTATGTATTTTAAACATAACAGCGATGATGTAACTCAATATATTGTGAGTAACTTACTAGGAACACAAATACATGAAAAGCTCACTATCTGGAGTAATGTTGAGAAAGATAATATAAATAAACCAAGCCTCTTTGGAAGTAATAATATCCCAAATCCAAGCACTACATTTTCTCTTCATAGATAGTGCTAAGGATTTGATGAATTATGATCCCCCCTACCCTATAATTCATATGTTGAAGCCCTGACCTTCAATGTGACTATTTGGAATCGGGGCATAATAAAGGTTAAATGAGGTCATAAGTGTGGGGCTATGATCTAACAGATTAATTTTCTTTCAAGAGACACCAGGGAGCTTCCTCCCTCTCTCCACCATGTGTGAACACAGAGAGAATGCAGCCATCTGCAAGCTAGGAAGAGAGCTCACCCCAGGAACCAAATCAGTTGGAGCCTGGATCTTGGACTTCCCACCTCCAGAACTGTGAGAAATAAATTTCTGTTGTTTAAGCCACCCAGTCCGTGGTATTTTGTTTTGGCAGCCCGAGCTAACTAATTTGGATGACCCACATGTTTCCCTGGGAATGTAGTACTCTTATTTTTCCATGTGATTCTAACAAGTCTGGCTCTATAGTATACACGATTGCTGCAAACAAAAACATAGTAGTCCAGAAAAGCAGAGTGAGAATTTGTCAGTCTGGAACATTTATACTAGTGAGCTATGGCAGAGGGTAGACTACCCTATTTAGTCTAAACTGAAGTCTAGAGGATAAAGTGAAACTGGAAAATATAGCTATGATGATTTCAAAAGCTCAGCCGTATTAAAATATTTTGTGTACTGGAAAATAGTACTACACACAGTGGTAGACCTCCAGGGCATACAATATTCCTGCAGGAGAAAATCCATGAGGTCTTAGATCAGAAGACCTGGGTTGAGTCTCAGTTGTCTTAATAGTAATATCTTGGAAAAGATTCTTAACTACCCAGAGACTTTCTAACATTGTAAAATATAATCCCTTACAAAAAGATAAAAGAGTGACATGACCATTGGGTACAGGTGGGTGTACTATGGCACCCAAACTCTAAGAAGCCCCAGTGATCTGGTATTCCCTTCCCATGTTGTACCAGAGTCAGTATATGTGACCATTAGGACACATCGACAGTGGTGGTATGTCACTTCTGAAATTAATTTATAAAAGATACTGAAATTGTCATGTCTAGTTCTCTCTCTCTGTTTCTCTCTTTCTCTATTAGATATTCCAGTTTTTTTCCCCCTAATATGCTAACAGGTTAATTTTGTTGTTTTCTCTTCTACATTGTTGAATATATTACTTATATTTGTTTGTATATTTGTTTATTTATATTCTATCTCACTTAATCATAAAAACCTGTAAAGTATTTCTTTGAGAATTGTTTTCTTATTATCATTTACAGTTTGGTATGTAATATTGTTACTTACCTTCATTAATCAAATTCTATAATTAAGTTTTATAATTCTCTTAGATCTATTTTAGGAGTATGTAATTAAATGGTAATATGATTAAATATTTTAGATAACATTTGTTATTAGTTTCTTGTTTTGTAACAAATGTTGGGGAGGGTGTGGAGAAAGGTTCCTACTTCCCACTGTTGGTGGGAATGCAACCTGGTACAGCCACTCTGGAAAATGGTATGGAGATTCCTTAAGAAGTTAAAAATAGGGCTACCCTATGACCCAGCAATTGCACTACTGGGTATTTACCCCAAAGATACAAATGTAGTGATCTGAAGGGGAACGTGCACCCCGATATTCATAGCAGCAATGTCCACAATAGCCACACTATGGAAAGAGCCAAAATGTCCTTTGACAGATGAATGGATAAAGAAGATGTGGTATATATAGACAATGGAATATTACTCAGCCATCAGAAAGGATGAATACTTACCATTTATATCGATGTGGTTGGAACTGGAGGGTATTATGCTGAGTGATAAAAGTCAGTAAGAGAAAGAATTATCTATGGCTTCACTCATATGTGGAATATAAGAAACGGCAGAGGACCATTGAGGAAGGGAGGGAAAACTGAATGGGAAGTATCAAAGAAGGAGAAAAGCCATGAGAGACTCTTAACTATAGGAAACAAACTGAGGGTTGCTGGAGGTGGTGGGGGGAAGGGATAACTGGATGATGGGCATTAAGGAGAGTACATGATGTGATGAGCACTGAGTGTTGTATGCAACTGATAAATTAAATTGAACACTACATCTGGAAATAATGGTTTACTATAAGTCAGCTGATTGAATTTAAATAAAGATTTTTAAAAATAATAAAAAATAAAATAAAATTACTGTTCAAAAAAAAATTCTTATTTTATATCAGCGTCCTGAGAATGTGACATACATATTTCTAATGTTTGAAAGTTTCAGTATTAATTTTTTGCCCTAGGACATTATCACTTTATCATAATTGTAACTGTTCTATAGGTATTTGAAAATTCTATATACAATTTATTTTATAAGTAGAAAGTTTGATATCTGTCATTATGTATTATATTTAAAGTCTAAATTTTTATTTTTATTTTTGATCTGTTGAAGACTTAGAAGATAGAACATTATTATATGAACATCATTATTTTGACGATGGTAGTTTTCCCAATGTCACTTTATACAAACATTGCTTTTTTGTTTTAATGTTATCTTACTCTGGCATTTGATGCTTGACGGCTTAGACAATGTCCATTCCATAGACAATGTAACTACTAAAGTCAAAGTTTCTAGAGCCCAAGTCAATGGATTCAAATCATAGCTTCACCAATTGCTGGTTACATGGCAAAGCAAGTTCCTTGATTTATCTGTCTCAGGTTCCTTATTCATAAAATGGGTATGATAGCAATAATGATTCCTAATGATAGGCTGCTGTAAGAGTTACGTGAGTATCTAGAATAATGCCTGGCATATGGGAGGCACTCAGTAAGCAATGGCTCATAGTAAAAATTATCTCCTTGAAATTGAATATTCACATTAATAACATATATGAACTTAGTATTACCTTCTTTTGTTTCTATCATTCTCTGTTTCATTAACATGTTTATTGACTTCTTTTTTAAATTTATTTTTAAAGTTTTTATTTAAATTCCAGTTAGTTAACATATAGTATAATATTAGTTTCAGGTATACAACAGGTATACAATACTTCCATAGAGCACCCAGTGCTCATCACAACTGTACTCCTTAATCCCCATTACCTATTTAATTCATCCTCCGACCCACCTTCCCTCTGGTAACCAGCACTTTCTTCTCTATAGATAAGAGTCTGTTTCTTGGTTTGTCTCTCTTTCTCTCTCTCTCTCTTTTTTTCCCTTTGTTCATTTGTTTTGTTTCTTAAGTTCCACATATAAGAAAAACCATATTTGTATTTCTCTGACTGACTTACTTTGCTTAGTATAATACTCTCTTGTTCCATTCACATCATTGCAAATGGCAAGATTTCATTCTTTTTTATGGCTCAGTAATATTCCATTTTATGTATATATCACATCTTTACCAATTCAGTAACTTCACAGGATAAAAAATCAACCTACAGAAATCTGTTGCATTTCTATGCACCAATAACAAAGCAACAGAAAGAGCAGTTAAGGAATCAATCCCATTTCACCCAAGACAATTAGATACCTGGGAATAAATCTAACCAAAGAGAGAAATATACGTACTCTGAAAACTATGGTGAAGGAAATCAAAGATGACACAAAGAAATAAAAAAAAAATTCCATGCTCATGAATTAGAAGAACAAATACTGTTTAAAAAAAAAGAAGAGCAAAGCTAGAGGCATCATGATTCTGGACTTCAAGATATATTACAGAGCTATAGTGATCAAAACAGGATGACACTGGCACAAAAATAGACACACAGATCAATGGAACAGAACAGAGAGTCCAGAAATGAACTCACAACTAAAGCCAGAAAGAATATCCAATGGAATAAAAGACAGAGTCCGTTCAACAAATGGTGTGAGGAAAGCTGGACAGCAACAGACAAAAGAATGAAACTGGACTGCTTTCTGACACCAGACACAAAAATAAATTCAAAATGGATTAAAGACTTGAATGTGAGACATGTTTATTGACTTATTAATTTTAATTAGTAGACGGAATATTTTAGAGATTTTTGCAAGAAGGAAAGGTAACTTAGCCAGTGACAGACTGGGTATGGATTTCCTGAGTCCCAGCCTCTTTTGTTTTTATTGTATGTATGTACATATGTACATTCACATGTATTTAAGGTTGTACAAGCTCACCTTGTTATCCTCTTCCACTCTGGTTTTAGATGAGCTATATTTTACAAAACTCCTCAAAGTTTCTAGCACGTGGATGATGCATTCTCTTAATTTTTTATGGGGTTATATATTTTCTCTTTTCCTTATCCTTTTCCATTGTAAAGACAAATTTTAAGCAGAGAGTAAAATTCACAGGCCTGATCAGTATCTTGAACTTGTAAGTAACTTACACATGATTTCTGAGGTTCCACTAGCTAAGGTCCTACGTATGGCTTTTACACACTGTTTTTACATGTTATCGCTGGTCAGGTCTAAGTGTCATTCTGTAGAGAGTGTTTCAGCTGTGTTAACTATTGGTGATAAGCAATAGAAGATATGTCTCTACTAGTTTTGAATGGCTTCCCAGAATGGAGGGCCTGTCACTCAATACTATTTGGAAATTATTTTCCCTTTCAGTCTGTTCAGAGACAGATTAACCTATTTTAGTCTTCATCAGGTATTGCAACAAACTATTGGAAATGGGAGGCAGCCACAAAATACAGGCAAAAAAAAAAAACCTTTGGTCACTGAAGAGATACTTAGCATATATATATATATTTTGTAATTGTACTATGTTGCGTAGCACTGTGAAGGGTTGGAATAGGGCTACTTTGGAGAGTAGTTTGAATTAATTACAATTTAAGGATCAAACAGAATTATTTTCACTATACATATGAGGAATTTTTTAAGTAAAAAGTTTGCTTAATATTTGACTGTCAGAAAGCAACATTTTTGAGCATCAAATATAGGTAAAATATGGCTAGGCATTAAAAAGAAATTAGAAGTCATGCCACAAACAAAGCATTTTTTTAGCTGACATAGATCTACGTAGTAGACTTAATTATTATTTTGGAATTTTTTAAAATAGAAAATATTAGCTATTTCTAAATAGGGAGCCAAAATACTATAATTAGAAGGTACTGAATTATCTACACACTTCAGGATTGGCCTCCTTTAAAGTCAGTGGAACAGACACTTACTAAAGGAAAAATAGGGAAAAATACTGCTATTGTTATAAAAATCTTTATTCATTAAAAGACAATCTAAATTTTTATTGCAAAATATAATTTTTACATATTATATTGTGTTGGATGTTGTATATGTAAAGTGTGTGATAGATTAATAACTAATAAACACTAGAGAATGGCTTTCACTTATTTTATATTTTTAAAATATGCTAGATTTTTAAGCTATTTATTTGAAATTTTCAAATTAGAAGTAATTCTTAAATACTCATACATAACATACAAGGATTCAACCACTAAGAAAAATACACCCATCTCAATTCAACACGTACTTCAGTGTTCCCAAATCATTTACACATCATTGTCAAACTAAACTCCTAAAGCAATAGCTTTAATCACAACGTTCTTTTGCTTAAAAGCTTTTATTTTCATTGTCTCCTGAATAAAACATAAAGGTAACTATCATCCTCCTCTATCCTCTACCAAGCTACGAATAGGCTTCATACCCTTAAAACAGGACTCTTCTCTGTTCTACTTCTCATTCCTTGTATTATACTTATGCTATCACTTTCATCTGAACTTTTTCTCATTATCGCCAACTATAAAAATCCTACTTAACTCCAACATCCACCTTAAAAGTTATCATTATTAATCCTTTCCCAACTCCCTTGGTTTAGTGTAGGTCATAAACTACCTTGTACAATAGGAATTTATATGCATGTCATATCAGTCTCTAAATTCCCTGGGGCCAGTTTTCCACCTGTGTATCTCTTACAGTACTTAGTACAATGTCTTCTAATTCGGGGTAACTTATTAATTCCAGTGACTTTAGTTAAATATAAAACTCTGTAGTACAGTGCTTGACATCAGCAAAATGGCAGAGCAGGTAGTTCCAAACACCCATCTCTTCATGAAAACATTAAACAACAAGCAGAAACTGTCAGATTCAACTTCGTCAGAATTCTAAAAATGTCAAAGATATAAAGCAACCAAGAGAATGGTGAAGCAGAAAAATAGTAGGAAAAAGTTGTGGCGTTCTTTCTTGCTTGGCTTGGCTACAGTCCTGAAGATGGGAGCCTGTGTTCCCAGTGTGAGACCCTGGCCCTTGGCTCTGGAGAGACCAGAACAGCCCTTAATAACACATCATTGGGTTTGTCTGTTCTAACCTGCCTGAGGGTTAACTAAAGGATTGACACAACAGATTAATATCCAGAATACATAAAGAACTATTATTACTAAACAACAAAAAGACAACAAAATTTAAAAATGGGGAAAAGGTCTTAAATGGACACTTCTCCAAAGAAGATATACAAATAGCCAGTAAGTGTATTAAAGGAGACTTACTATCATTAGTCATTAGGAAAGTGCCAATCAAAACCCCAAGATACCACTTCACACCTACTAGAATGGCTGTAATTAAGAAATGAGAAAATCATTTATGTTGGCAAGGATGTAGAGAAATTAGAGGAACCCTTGCACATTACTGGCAGGAATATTAAATAGCACAGCTATTGTGGAAAAGTTTGGTGGCTTCTCAAGAAGTTAAACATATGTATATGTGTTAGTATCTGGATATCTGCTTTCAAATCTTTGTGGGTCCATATCTAGAAGTGGGATTGCTGGATCATATGGTAATCCAAAATTTCAACCATTTGTGGTATAGTTTCTGTTTGAGATGACTGAAAAATTTGAAATAGATTCAAATCTGTGATGGTTATACAACATTGTAATTATAATTAGTGTCACTGAAAATTGTATAGTTAAAAAGGGTTAACATAGCGAATTTTATGTAATATATAATTTATATTTTTATCATAATAAAAAATTCTAGTACATTAATTTTAATTCATGTAGTATATGTAGTAGTTCTATAAGCAGAAGATGGAAGACATAATTTCTAAGAATTTGTATAGTTGTTTCAGATACATAAATATTCCATAAGTCATTAGTTTTTTATGTGTTTTTTTTAAGATTTTACTCATTTATTTGTCAGAGAGAGTGAATAAGCAGGAGGAAGAGCAGGCAGAGGAAGAAGCAGGCTCCCCGCCAAGCAAGGAGTCCAATGTGGGACTTGATCTCGGGATGCTGGGACCAGGATCCAAGACAAAGGCCGATGCTTAATGACTGAGCCACCCATGTATCCCATAAGTCATTAGTTTTTTAAAGGAGTTAACATATATCATTCAATGAAAGTAAAAAAAAAAAGTGCTTAATCCAGTTAGCTATATGCAATTTTGCACTAATGATGGAATAGTTATGATTGTAAAGGTACTCAATATACTCTTAGATTTAGACTATTAACAACCTGGTTTTTCTTGAAAATTTCTGTCTTTTAAATTAATGTCTTTTAAAATTTATTAAAATCATATTTTCAAATAATAAGCAAAAAAAGCTTAACGTAAAGTGTGTTTATCTTAATTGTTAGCTCGCTGACTTGGATCACTATCAATTGATTACATTTAAATAGAAATAAAAAAAGAAACATATACCAATTTGTTAACATACATATTAGATTCACTATCATCAAAACAACCTAATTACTTACTTGGGTATCAAAACAAGTATGGCATTAATATGATTAGTGTAGGAAAACTGTAGTCATGCTTCACGAAAATTAGGCCAGTTCTGTCAGTTTTATGAGTAAAAGCGGTAATTATATAAGCTTAATGGGTAAATATCCTCTCTACCATATATTCATTCAGCATATTTTTAAAGCATTTACTCTGCAAGATAAACATGTGCATGTACATACTAAGTGAATTGTCTGGGTCCATGTATATACTGGGAAGGACATCTACCAATATTTCAGTGAGGTCAGGACGTAAATTTTCTTAAAGAACTACGCCTAGGTATCATATTAATTATAAGGTTATCCAGCCATTTTCATCAATAGTATTCTGTTATAAACTTTTAGCATTATTTGATTGTCGACATTTTACTACTGTGCAATGTTTTACTGCTAGATAACCATAATCAGATTGGTTCAAGTATTTTTTTGTCCACATTTTACCCACACTCAGTTCATTAAACTGTAAACCTTGTGTTCAGGTTTTCAGGTCTTAGAAATTAACTACCTGGCATCCCCTACTGCCACCAGATTATAAGAAAAAAAATGTGTATACAGTATGGGGCATAATTTGGAGGAAGATACATAAAAAAGCTCCAGTGTCTCCTTACTCAACCAAGGAAAAAGTCCAAATTCCCAACCTGGTCTCCATGGCTCTTTACCTTCGGTTAAAATACTTTACAAACCTCAGTTCCCACCATGTTTTGTTGTATATCCTACACAGTAGCTAAAGTCAATTTTGCACTACTCCACAGCTGCAGTAGTTCTTGTTCCCATTCAAAGCTCATGATCTTACCTCTGTCTGGAGCTCTTTTTCTTCTCTTTTAAACCCCACCACAAATGTCATGCCTCTGCCAAGTCTCCCAAGGTTACTTAGAGATTTGATCCTCTGCAAGCCTCCTAAAATACTTCCTATGCCTGCATATAATCTGACTGTTTGAATGAAACTTACTTGTATTTGCCTCCTTAACTAAGACATGAACACTTCAAGGGAAAGGGAACTCAGCATAAAAATAGGCACTAAATACATATGTACTACGTGCAAAAGTTAAAGTGAAGTTCTGCAATTTACAAAACACTTTTATATTCATTATTTCATTTGTTTCTCTTAAGGCAATAGATATTACAATTCTAATTTCACAAAGTAGAGCTGATATTCATAGAAATCAGGAAATAGTCCAGTGTCAAAACATTTAGTAACACTGGATGGAGCCAAGATTTAAATCTTTCAATTTTAAATTCATTGTTTTATATAACTTAGGTAGAGAAATGAAGTAAAAAGCTTTTTCAATCATTGCCCAAAGGCATAGAATTTGAATTCAGTTCTGAATCTACCCAGTAAATTTACTGTTCTATCAACAGAAGCCTAACACTACAGGCTTAAATGAAAGTAGCTGATATTTTGAAATTGTACATAAATCAATGGATTAAAACAGCTTGCAGAAAGCTTCATACAACACAGTGGACATTGAGATGTAGACTATGTTTATACATTGAAATACATTAATAATTGGCTATTAATTCAATCATTGATACACCATCAAAGGAAGCACAACCACTATAAACTTCTGTTATCATTTAAAATAATGCTATTGTCCTTCACGTTCCAGAGGGATTATCCAAAGAGCCTCAGTGTATAATAAAATACTCATAAAGCCCATAAAACAGTATACTCCTACAATGCATATTTAACCTAAAATTAAGATGCTAGCTCTAATAAACATAAAAAGTTGTGACAACTTAATTTAAAATTATCTTACTTCACATTTTTAGTAATCAGAGCAGAAGTTATGGTAGAATTTCCATCTTGGTTCTTTTCACAAAAGCTTATATTTAATTGTAAATTTTATTGTGTCCATATTTTTCTGTATTAAAAAATTAAAATTAATATTAGAATCACAATTAAAGAGGGTCTTTTTTTCCCCTCCAAATAGCTACACTAGTATTTGAATATTTTAAAATCTTATAAATTATTTCATCTATGAGTTTAAAATGTCTTTCATTTGGTCTATATTTTGATTTTTTTTTATTTACCTTGAGATTTGGCTTTGTTGGATTTGGGGGATTTTCCTGGGTAAAATTCAAAGTGACAGAAAATCAATTCCCTAATGGATACCTCAGGAGAAATATATGGCTTTGTTGATTGCCATTTTTTATGAGTTAAACATGAAGAAGGTGCTGATGGGAGATTTTGTCAGAGTACAATTTGATGTGAAATACTGGAAGGATGTATTACAGCTTTCATGTTCCTATAGTGAACTCTAAGTTAAGAATAGCTGCATTAGATATGTTGAATAATAGGCTCTAATGTAAAAGTAACAAAAATAATGAAGACCACTTGAATTTCCAGCCAGAAAAGCTAGAACCAGACTGAATGAAGTTATTCGAAAGTTGAAACAGTCTGAGACCCTCCTGCTGAGTTTTGTTAAACTTCTTGCTCAAAAGGTGAGCTTTGACAGAATCTCCCAGAGCTTCATGTGACCTGCACAAGCTGTAGGCAGCTTAGAGTCAGACAGAAGCAGAAGGAAATAACTTCTCAGGTGTGAATTTCATCTTCCCTTCATGCTTCCCTTAGTGAATAGAGGAAGACAGGAAGCCATTGTAAATCACATACCATATCAATCAAGATGAAATACCAAGACAGAGTAAGCAGAAGTAGAATTAGAAGATGGGGAAAATGATCAAGCAAGCATTCAATAAGCACTTAATGAAATTCATTCAAACATTGTACAGGGTTTTTTAAAAGGCATTATTATTTTTAATAATGCTTATTTCTCTAGTTATTAAAGAATAAATGTATATTGTAGAAGACTTGGAAAACAGGTAAATGTGTATCAAAGAAAATAAAAATCACCCTTAATAACTGAGCTCAGAAGTATGTTTTGATATGTACATTTTGTATGTAAAAATATTCTCTCTCTCTTACTCCCTCAGCTATGTTTGTATTAATATTTATTTTTCAAAAGGATTATATGGTATGTAAAATTTTGTTTCTGTTTTATATATAATCTAATATTGGGGCATTTTTTCTTGTTATGAAATAAATTAATGCTTATTACACTTAAAATATATACATATACATTTAATTATTTAATTCATTGTCATTTTTGGTTTATACAATAAAATTAGGATTTTTTAAAAAAAGATTTTATTTATTTGTCAGAGAGAGAGTGAGAGAGAGAGTACCTGCAGGGGGGGAACTGCAGGCAGAGGGAGAAGCAGGCTCCCTGCTGAGCAAGGAGACCCATGCAGGACTTGATCCAAGGACCCTGGGATCATTACCTGAGCCAAAGGTGGATGTTTGAGCCACCCGGGCATCCTTAAGTTAGGATTTAAACTTACTGTTTTCCAAACATTCATTAATTGTCTAAGCTTCCTTTAAATATAATAGCATTTTTTAATGGTTTTATTTATGTATATGTTAGAGAGAAGAGAGAGCACAAGCAGGGGGAGCAGCAGGCAGAGGGAGAAGCAGGCTCCCCACTGAGCAAGGAGCCCAATGAGGGGCTCAATCCCAGGACACTGGGATCATGACCTGAGCCAAAGGCAGACACTTAACCAAATGAGCCACTCAGGCATCCCTATAATAGCTTTAGACACATTTTTATTACTCATCACATTGTATATTTGATAGATAATGGGTCAATTTCTACTCTATTCTTTTCCACTATGGAATCCTTTTTGTCAATTTTATTATGTTTTATTTGCCTGAAAAAATTAAAATCAATTTTGTTTTATTAACTTACAAAAATAGTTCCTGGGTTAAAACTTCCAGTAATAAGTATTATAGTAGATTCTTTATATTACATCTGATTTTATGAGATATATATTTAAAGTTTTAGCATTAAGAAAGTTAATGAGTTTGAAAAAGATAATTTTATTTTAGTCAAGTCACATTTTTTTCTATTTTGTGTGAACAATTTTAAAATCAGAAAAAATATGTTGTATTTTATCCATTCTTTTTGGGAAGCCTGAAGATTCCTTTCATTTACTATTTTTTTACTTCAAAACAAATTTTTTATTAAATTAACCTGAGTTTTGCCTAGCCGATAATTATGCATAAAAGTGATGCATATTTTTAAGTGTGGCAAAATATATATAACACAAAATGTATCACCTTAGCCATTTTTAGATTTATATTTCAATAGTGTACATTCACGCTGTTAAGCAGTCATATCTCCAGAATTCTTTTCATCTTACAATACTGAAACTCTGTATCCATTAAACAATTCATTTCACCCTCCCCTCAGCCCCTGGAAAACACCATTTTACTTTCTGTCATTATGAATTTGACTACCTTAGGTACCTCACATAAGTAGAATCCTACAGCGTTTATCCTTTTGTGACTGGCTTATTTCACTTAGACTAATGCCCTCAAGACTGAGCCATGTTATAGGATGTATAAGAATTTTCTTCATTTAATATTCCATTGTATGTATATACCACATGTTGTTTATCCATTCATCTGTCAGTGGACACTTGGGTGTCTTCTACTTTATGGCTAGTGTGAATAATTCTATAATAAAACTCTTTAAAACTCTGCTTTCAAATCTTTTAGGTACCTACCAGTTACAGAATTGCTGGATCATATGGTAATTTTATTTTTAATTTTTGGAAGAACCATTATACTATTTTCCATAGTGGCTGCACAATTTTACATTCCCATTAACAATGTACAAGGGTTCCAATTTCCCCACATCCTCACTGACACTTTTTTCTTTCTCTCCTTTTTCTTTCTTCCTTTCTTTCTTTCTCTGTTTCTCTTTCTCTTTCTTTCTTTTCTTTCTTACTTTCTTTCTTTCTCTTTCTTTCTTTCTTTCTTTTTCTCTTTCTTTCTTTCTTTTCTTTCTTTTTCCTTCCTTCCTTTCNCTTTCTTTCTTTTCTTTCTTACTTTCTTTCTTTCTCTTTCTTTCTTTCTTTTTCTCTTTCTTTCTTTCTTTTCTTTCTTTTTCCTTCCTTCCTTTCTTTCTTCTCCTTTTTTTTTAATAGTAGCCATCCAAATGGGTGAGAGGTAATATTTCACTGTGATTCTGATTTTTATTTTCCAAATGATTAGAGATGTAAGCATCTTTTCATGTGTTTGTGGGCCATTTCTGTAGAACTTCTTTAGAGAAATTCCCATACAAGTCCTCTGCCCATTTTCTGATTGGGTCGTTTAGTTTTATTTGTTGTTGAGTTGTAGGAGCTCTTTATACAATCTGGATATAACCCCTTATCAGATACATTATTTCTGAATATCTTCTCCCATTTCATAGGCTGCCTTTTTACTCTGCTGATTGTGTCCTTTGATGTACAGAAGTTTTTTATTTTAATGAGGTCTAATTTATCTATTTTTAGTTTTGTTGCCTATGCTGTTAGGGTCATATCCAAGAAATCATTGTTAAATCTAATATCATGATACTTTTCTCCTCTGTTTTCTTCTAAGATTTTCATAGTTTTACCTCTCATGTTTAGGTCTCTGATCCATTTTTAGTTCACTTTTGTATACAGTGTAACCTGAGGGTCTAATTTGTTCTTCTGCCTGTGATATCCACTTTTCTCAACACAATTTGTTGAAAAGACTGGCCATTTCCCACTGAACAATCTTGGCACCCTAGTAAAAAAAATATTTGACCCTATACATAAGAATTTATCTGTGGGCTCTCTTTTCTATTCTGTTGGGCTCTAAGTCTGTCTATGCCAGTAACACAATGTTTTCATTACTATAGTTTTTAATAATAAATGTATGTTTGTGCATATGTGTATATATGTGCTCTATTTAAAATATTCTTTTGACTATACTCAGGTACTTTTTTCATGAATTTTTATGTGACATGAAAATCGGCTACTTATGAACCAATGAAGCTAGTTCAGAGGATTTTCTACTATAAATAATTAGCAATATCTATTATTGTTATTTTATTTATTGATAAATTAATACAATTATTGCTGATAGAATCTTTGTTAATAATAGTGAAAAAAACCTAAAATTAACCCAATAACCCATTACTAAAAAATTGTCTAAATAAAGAATGACTGAGAATAGCTCTCCAGAAGTTACCTAGATTTCCTCACAGCTACCCTTAGATGGTGACAAGATGTAGGAGTTTGCACAATACCTTCATGCTTTGCATCTCAGTTTCCTTATGAGTAAAATGTGAATACTGAAAGCACTACCTCATGCAGTTCTTGTGAGATTTTAATGAATTAATAAATGTAAAATATTTATGAGTAGCTAATACCTATAAATTCTGTTCTCCAACCACAATGGAATTAAATGAAAAATCAACAACAAAATAAAACTTGAGAAATTTAAAATATGTGGAAATTGAATGGCATCCTCCTAAGAATTTAATTGATCAAGTAATAAATCACCAAGAGATATTAGAAAATATTTTGAGATGAACAAAAATGAAAATACAACATATTAATACTTATGGGATGCAGCTAAAGAAGATATACAATAACAAATAACATTTATAAATATTTATGTACCCAACATAAGAGCAACTAAATATATAAAGTAAATATTAACAGATCTAAAGGGTAAAATATACAGCAACACACTAACAGTGGGATTCTTTAAAATATTCTGTTACATCAATTGATAGGTCATCCAGACAAAAAATCAACAAGAAAATCAATAAAAAAAATCTTTAAATGACATGTTAGGTCAGTAGGATATATATGTAGAAATGCCTAAATAAAGAATGGCAGGAAAGAAAGAATATATATTAGGCCCATATATCCATCCAAAATTAACAGAATACACATTTTTCCCAAGTGCACATGAAACATTTACAGGATAGATCATATGATAGGCCACAAGATAAGTATAATAAATTGAAAAGCACTGAAATCTTGTTAAGCATCTTTTCTGACCATAATGTGTTGAAACTATAAAGTAAATACACAAAGAAAACTGGAAAATTCATAACTATGTGGAGATTAAGCAACATGCTACTGAATAACCAAAAAATCAAAAAAGATGTCAAAAGAGAATTTAAAAATACCTGTGATGAAAAGAAAAGAATGGAAATATAACATACCAAAATTTGTGGGATGCGGCAAATGCAGTTTCAGAAGGCAAGTTCATAGTGGTAAATGCGTACCTCAAGAAACAACAAAAGCCTCAAATAAACATTTTAACCTTATCCTGAAAGAACTAGAAAAAGCACAAATGAAGCCAAAAGTTAGTAGAAAGAAGGAAGATATCAAAGATGGAAGCAGAAAAAATGAAATAGAGATTAAAAAGACAATAGAGGAGAACCAGTGAAACTAAGAGCTGGTTCTTTGAAAGGAGAAGCAAAATTGACAAACCTTTATCTAGACTCAACAACAACCAAAAAAGAGAATTTAAATAAACTCAAAAACTAAAGAAGAGCTGTTAAACTGATACTACAGAAATACAAAAGATCATAAGAGGACACCAAGAACAATTACATGCCAAGCGAGCCTGGGTGGCTCAGTTGGTGAAGCCTCTGGTTCTCGATTTCAGCTGAGGTCATGATCTCAAGGTCCTGGGACAGAACCCCACAACTGGCTATGTGCTCAGTGGGGAGTCTGCTTGAGGATTCTCTCCCTTTCCTTCTGCCCTTCCCCCACTCCTGTGTGTGCATGCTCTCTCACTAAAAGAAATAAATAGCTCTCTTTTAAAAAAGAATAATTATATGACAAAAACCTGGACAGTCTAGAAGAAATGAAAAAATTCCTAAAAACATACAACCTACCAAGACTGAGTCAGGATGAAAGAGAAAATCTGAACAGAGATTACTAGTGAAGATTACTAGTGATTACTAGTGAAGAGATTGAATCAGTAATCAAAACCTCCCAACAAACAGAAGTCCAGGAATAGACTGCTTCACTGGTGAATTCTACTGAACATACAGAGAAGTAATTCCAATCTTCAAACTCTCCCAAAAAATAGAATAAGAGGGAATTCTTCCAAACTCATTTTAAGAGGCCAGTATTACCCTCATATGAAAACCAGACAAGAATGCCACAACAAAACAAAATTACAGGTCAGTAGCCCTGAAGAACATGTTGTGAAAATGCCCAAAGATCCTCAAGAAGATATTAGCAAACTGAATTCGACAACATTAAAAAAGATCATAAACCATGAGCAAGTGGGATTTATTCCAGGGTTGCAAAGATGTCTCAATATTTACAAATCAATCAGTGTGTGAGAGGGAAAATGACTCAACATAATAAAAGTCATAGAAGGGAAGCCCAAGGCTAACATTGTATACTGGTGAAAAGCTGAGAGCCTTTTAAGATAAGGAGCAATACAAGATTGCCCACTCTGGCCACTTTTATTCAACATTGTATTGGACGTCTTAGTCTGAGCAATTAAGCAAGGAAAAGAAATAAAAAGCATTCAAACTGGAAAGATAGAAGTAAATCTGTCAGTATTTTTTGATAACACTTAATATAGGAAATCCTAAAAACTTCCTCAAAAAACAGAAGTAATAAATGAATTCAGTAAAGTTGTAGGATACAAAATTAATACTCAAAAAATCTGCATTTCTATACATTAGAAAGAGAAACAAAGAAAACAATCTCATTGGTAATTGCATCAAAAAGAATAAAATATCTAGGAATAATTTTTTTAAAGGTTTTATTTATTTCACAGAGAGAGAGAGATCACAAGTAGGCAGAGAGGTAGGCAGAGAGAGGAGGAAGCAGGCTCCCCACTGAGCAGAGAGCCCAATGCGGCCTCGATCCCAGGAACCTGAGATCATGACCTGAGCCAAAGGCAGAGGCTTTAACCCACTGAGCCACCCAGGCACCCCAAATATCTAGGAATAATTTTAATTAAGGATGTTAAAGACTTATACATTGAAAACTACAGGACAAAATGACAAAGATTTAAGGAGACACAAATAAATGGAAAGATATTCCATATTCATGGATTGGAAGAACAATAGTTGAAATGTCCAAAATACCCAAAGCAATCTACAGATTCAGTGTAATCTCTATCAAAATTCCAATGGCACTGTCTAAAGAAATGGAATAAATAATTCTAAAATCCTGAAACAAAAAAAACCTCAAATAGCCATCTTGAGAAAGAATAAAGCTAGAATCATCATGTTCTCTGATTTCAAACTATATTACAAAGCTATAGCAAAGACAGTGTGGTATTAGCATAAAAACATACACATAAATCAGTGGAACAGACTAGAGTCCAGAAATTAGCCCACATATTTATGGCCAATTAATTTATGATGAAGAATATACAATGAGGAAAGGATAGCCTCTTCAAAAAATGGTCCTAGGGAAACTAGACAGTCACATGTGAAAGTATGAAACTCAACCACTATTCTACACCACATACAAAAATTAACTCAAAATAGATTAAAGACTTGAACAGAAGACCTGAAACCATAAAACCCCTAAGAGAAAATACAGGCAGTAAATTTTTGACATAGGTCTTGGCCATGATTTTTTTTTCAAATCTGATTCAAACAACAACAACACTACCACCACAAAGATAAAATAAATAAGTGGGACTACATTATACTAAAAATATTCCACATAGACAAGGAAATCATCAACAAAATGAAAAGACCAGCTCCTGAATGAGAGAAAATATGTGCAAATCACACATGACAAGGGTATTATATCCAGAAGGTATGAAGAAACCATAAAACTCAATAGCAAAGAAATAAATCTGATTTAAAAAATGGCCAGAAGATTTGAATAGACATTTTTCCAAAGAAGATATACAGATGACCAAGGTACATGGAATGTAGAAATGCAACGGGCTCAGAGCAGCTAAGTAATCTTCTAAAAGGATAAAGCTGAAGAATTCACATCTCCTAACTTCAAAACTTATAATAAAATTACAGTAACTAAGACAGTATGGTAGTGGGGCGCCTGGGTGGCTCAGTGGGTTAAAGACTCTACCTTCAGCTCAGGTCATGATCTCAGCGTCCTGGGATTGAGGCCCACATCGGGCTCTCTGCTCAGCAGGGAGCCTGCTTCCTCCTCTCTCTCTGCCTGCCTCTCTGCCTACTTGTAATCTCTATCTCTGTCAAATAAATAAATAAAATCTTAAAAAAGAAAAAGACAGTATGATAGTGTCACAAGAATGGGCATATAAATGAATCAAATAGAATTGAGAGTCCAGAAATAAACCTTTATATTTATAAATAATTTTCAATGAGGGCATACACAATTCAATATGTAATGATAGAAATCAAATGTTTTTCAATTTAAGCTGGAAAAACTGGACATCCACATGTAAAAGAATAAAGTTGGACTATTTATACCATATACTAAAATTAATCCCAAACAGATTATACACCTAACTGTAAAAGCCAAATTTATAAAATTCTTAGAAAACATAAGAAACAACAAATGTTTATGATCTTGGCTTTGGCTTTTCCTTAGATGGAACATCAAAAGTATAAGCCATAAAAGAAATGATTGATAAATTAGACTTAGTCAAAATTAAAAGCCTAGAACTTAAATAAAATTTTTTAAAAAGACAGAAAAAGAAAATAAAGTCAATGGAAAGCCAATAAATAAATAAATAAATAAATAAATAAATAAATAAAACCATTTGTTCTGCAGATGATACTATCAAAAAAGTGAAAATCACCCACCAAATGAGAAAAAAATATTTGAAAATCATTTCTGATAATATATAAATATATAATACACAAAGGAATATATACAGAAACCTTAAAACTCAGTAATAACGCTAAATTATCCAACTAAAATGGGCAATAATTCTGACTGGATATTTCTGCAAAGAATATATACAAATGGCTAATGAGCACATGGAAAAATGCTCAAATTACTATCTTTAAGGAAATGTTAATCAATACTGTCATGTGAAACAACTTCACCACCAAATGAGATATTAATAATAATAATAATAATAATAATAATAATAATAATAATATGTTCAGCATGGGCGTGGAGAAATGAGAACTCATATATAATTTCTGGTAGGAATGTAAACACTGTAGCTGCCTGGAAAAACAATTTGTTCTTCTAAATGTTAAATACAGAATTACCATATGACTCAGCAATACTACCCCTAGGTTTATATCCAAGAGAAATGAAAACATATATCCACACAAAAACTTGGAGACAAGTGTCCCATAGAAGCATACTTTGTAATAGTCAAAGAGTGAAAACATTTCAAATATCCATCAACTGACAAATAGATAAACAAATGTGGTATATCCACGTAATGTACTATGCACATGGGATTTTCCAGTGCCGATCTAATTTTATTTTTATATCGTTTTAATAGAAATTTTAGAAATCATGAATTCCATGTGTAGTTTACAGTTCTTTTTTTATCAGAAATCTCTATGATTGATTTATTAAATTTACCCTATTCCTCCAGACCCTCCTTGAAAATGTTTGTTTTTTGGAGTTTAGAGCTCCACATTTTCCATTCTCTTTATTTATTATAATCCCTCGAAACATTTTATGTATTTTTTAAAATCCTATCATGCCCTTTAATCTGTGTCCTCCATATCACTATTTTGATTTTCTTCACTATCGATTATGCTCTTAATTTATATTTAATGTGTTTTGCATTTCTATTATCATATTTAGGTTTTCTTGAGTTTCTCTATAGTTTAAAATTATTCAAAACAATTTTCTGAAAAGAATTCGGGTAATCCCTTGGATTACCCCTTGGATTACCCTTGGATCCCTAAATAATTGACCATAAGTGATGTTCTAGAATATATTTATGCATTATGAAGAGCTACCCTTTTAAATTTATTATTGCATCTATGATAAGGATATTGTTGAGAAGAACATTTAATGTACTCGCCTGTATCTCTGATGAGCTTCATCAGTTAAAGTCCTCCCTTAGTACTAATAATTGTGTGGGTTTTTTTTCCCTAAATACTTCATTTGAGTGCATCTCAAACATTCTTATACAAATGGAAAGAAAAATTCTTTCCTGTCTATTTGAAAGTTTAAAGTGTGACTCAGCATTAGCGAATGAGTTATTATAGCATGAATTTTGGTATATTCCTGGTTCCATTTTCTCTTCTCATTATTTATCCTTTCCTTCAATTTTAATTTATACCCTTTGTCATATTTTGTTTATCCTTGTAAGCTAGTTTAAATCTTTTCTGGAAAAAATAAGAATATGAATAAATCACATTAAGAGTGGAAATTAATCCTTTCTGAGACATTCTTTTACTTCTTATCGTATTTTCTGTGTTTTACGTACTTTTGTTTTTTGTATATTGTGTAACTATCTAAATTAGGAACTGGAGAAATCGTGGCAGGCTTGCTATGTTGCTCTCTTGATTTTGAATATTTCTCTACCTTAAAGGAACCTGTTACTATTGTAACCTTTAATTCATATACACTTTATGTTGCTGCTATACTTAAAATGATTTTAAAATTCAGTTTCTTATAATTCATATTTCTTATTTTGTGTTATCATAGTAGCCAAATTTTAAAAACTATACGTTCTTATAAATATAAAGGAAAACACTTTATATTTTCCAAAATATTCCTCCATTTTCTTACTTATTCAGAGTTTACATGAAATAATCTTGAATTTTAAGTAGAAGAAATTGAGCCCCATTGCCTTGTATGTTTGAATATGGGTACTACATTTTAAAAATCTTGACCATTAACAAGGAGTTAAGATGACATCAGAGTAGGGGGACCCTAAGCTTGTCTCATCCCTTGAACAGAGCTTGATAGTTATCAAAATATTCTCAACACCCAAGAAAGCAATCTGATGTCTGAGAGAACTAAAACTGCAAACGTACAAGTAGAAAAACAAACACCTTCTGGAAGGTAGGTGATGCAGAAAGTTGACTTGGGGGAGATATAATTGTAGGTACTGTGACCCTGCTGAGGGAGGCTATTGCAAATTATGATAAGTAGAGGAGCACAAAATCTGAACATTTAGAAGTCTGCTGTGGTGGGGGACATGCCTGGCTTAAAAGAACTGAGGTGGCAAAGTGGGACAAAGTCCCAGGAGTGACAGCATGGTCTGAGAATCCCCAGCAAGAATGGGTGGCACCCATATGCTGCACCGTTCCCAAGCATAGGAGTGAGGCCATCAGTTGAGAGCAGTGAGTTTTGGTGCCAAATTTCTGCTCTGTTTTTCCATAAATTCTGAATTATTGTGCAGTTGTGCCACCACTTTCCTGGGACAGCCAGCAAATGGCAAAACCATGGCGGGACCCAAGCACAGGGAGTCCCTAAAATTTGGAGTTTTGAAACTCTGTTGAGCACCTGAGATAAAAAAGTTCAGACACAGCAGGGTGAATACAGAGTTATGATAGAAACTAGGGACACAAGAGGAGTCATTGACTGCTTTTCTGTGAGGGCTCTCTGAAGAGCAGGGGGCATGAACTTTTAGCTCTGGTGCTATTCCAATATCACACCCACCAGCACCGAAAGCCTTCAGGGAGCAAGACAGTGCCACCTAGTGGCACTAGTGTCCAGAGCCCCATACATCAAGCCACGCTCTCCTCTGCCCAGGAGGTATATTTTTCCTGAGGCAAGTCCACCTGA
Organism: Ailurus styani; assembly: GCA_002007465.1. Taxonomy (NCBI): domain Eukaryota; kingdom Metazoa; phylum Chordata; class Mammalia; order Carnivora; family Ailuridae; genus Ailurus; species Ailurus styani. The sequence goes on from LNAC01000226.1 coordinate 226,835, forward strand.
GAATCAGTGCAACAGGCTCCTCCCCCAGAAGACTAGCACCAACAACTCCCTTGTACCAAGTATAGAACCACGCAGGGCTCAATCTCACAATCCCTCACAACCCTGAGATCATGACCTGAGCCAAAATCAAGAGTTGGACAAATGCTTAACCGACTGAGACACCCAGGTGCCCCTTAACCATGACCTTATGAACTCGTTCAGGTGTGGGGGGAGCAAAAATGTTCTTAAAAACTTGTCATGCAATAGAGTCCTTCATGAAAAGTAATCAAGCATGTTATGTTTCAAGTGTTTGAATTGCCTGTCCTGGTTGGGTCTCAGTCTTGGTTTGTTTGTGAGGTGATGAATAGGAAGGTTAACTTGTTACCCCACAGTATCCTTTGCTTTTGTTTTTTTAATAAATCATGAGGAGTGCAAAAAAAAAAATACTGATCAGAGTACTGCAAAGTTTCAGCTCTAGGAGAAGCAGGACCTAACTTCCTTTTTACTTTTATTTTTTGTTTTTTAAATATTTTTTTTCATTTATTTTCTTATTTTTCTCAATTATTTAAAAAATTTATTATCATTTTAATTTTTATTTATATATATTATATACTTTTAAATTTTTTATTTATTTTCATTTTGTTTTATCTTACTTTTTAAAATTTTTTTGATCTAGAGTCTTTTAAAAAGCAGAACAAGATAAATCCAGGACTAGTTTTCTTTTTTTTTTTCTTTTTTTTTTTTAAAGATTTTATTTATTTATTTGACACAGAGAGAAAGATTACAAGTAGGCAGAGAGGCAAGCAGAGAGAGAGGAGAGAAGAGGAAGCTGACTCCCTGCCGAGCAGAGAGCCCGATGTGGGTCTCGATACCAGCACCCTGGGATCATGACCTGAGCCGAAGGTAGAGGCTTTAACCCACTGAGCCACCCAGGCACCCAGGACCTCGTTTTCTTGTTTTGTGTTTTGTTGTTTTGTTTTTCTCTTTCTTCTTTTCTTTCTGGACAAAATGAGCAGGCAGAGAAATTCACCCCAAAAGAAAAAACAGGAAGTAGAACTCATAGCCAGGGATTTAATCCATACAGATATAAGTAAGATCCCTGAACTAGAACTAAAACAATGATCATATAATATATATATATATATATATATATATATATATATATATATATATTCAGAATATTTCATCCTAAAGTAGAATACATTCTTTTTGAGTGCACAGGGAACATTCTCCAGAATAGATCATATATGATGTCACAAATCAGGCCTCAACAAATACAAAAAGACTGAGAATATATCATGCATATTTTCTGACCACAACACTATGAAACTTGAAGTTAACCACAAGAAAAAATTTGGAAAGACCACATGTACATGGAGGTTAAAGAACATCCTATTAAGATGAATGGGTTAGGGGCGCCTAGGTGGCTCAGTGGGTTAAAGCCTCTGCTTTCGGCTCAGGTCATGGTCTCAGGGTCCTGGGATCGAGGCCCGCATTGGGCTCCCTGCTCAGCAGGGAGCCTGCTTCCCCCCTCTCTCTGCCTGCCTCTCTGCCTCCCTTGTGATCTCTCTCCCTCTGTGAAATAAATAAATAAAATATTAAAAAAAAAGATGAATGGGTTAACCAGAAATTAAAGAAAAATAAATGAAAAATACATGGAAACAAATGAACTGAAAACATGGTAGTCCAAAGCCTTTGGGATGCAGCAAAGGCACATAGGCTGTCATAACAGGGAAGTATATAGCAATACAGGCCTTCCTTAAGAAATAAGAAAAATCTCAAATACATAACCTAACCTTACACCTAAAGGAGCTAGAAAAGGAAGAGTGAATGAAGCCTGAGAGTCTTTCCCCTATGGTTAGGAATAAGACAAGGATGTCCACTCTCACCATTAGTTTTAGTATTTAACATAGTAGTAGAAATCTTGGTCTCAGCAATCAGACAACAAAAATAAATTAAAAAGCAGGCATCCAAATCAGCAAGGAAGAAGTCAAACTCATTCTTTGAAGATGTCATGGTATTCTACATAGAAATTCTGCAAGACTCCACCAAAAAGTTTCTAGAACTAACACACGAATTTGACAAAGTCACAGGATATAAAAACAATGTGTAGAAATCTGTTGCACTTCTACACACAAATAATAAAGCAGCAGTAAAAGAAATCAAGGAATCAATCCTATTTGCCATTGCATCAAGAACCATAAGACATCTAGGAATAAACCTAAACATGTAAAAGATCTGTACTCTCAAAATTCTAAAACACTGAAACTTAAGAAGACACAAAGCAATGGAAAACCATTCCATGTTCATGGATTGGAAGATCAAACATTGTTAAAATGTCTATACTACCCAAAGCAATCTATGCATTTAATGCAATTCCTATCAAAATACTACCAGCATTTTTCACAGAGCTAGAGCAAACAGTCCTAAAATTTGTATGGAAATTTATATGGAACCACAAAAGAACATGAATAGCCAAAGCAATCTTGAAAAAGAAAAGCAAAGCTGGAGACATCACAATTCCAATTTTCAAGCTGTATAACAAAGCTGTAGTGATCAGGACAGTATGGTACTGGCACTAAAACACACATAGATCAATGGAACATAAAAGAGAACCCAGAAATTTACACCCAACTATATGATCAACTAATCTTCAACAAAGCAGGAAAGAACAGCCAATGGAAAAAAGTTTCTTCAGCAATTGGTGCTGGAAAAACTGGAGAGCCACATGGAGAAGAATGAAACTGAACACTTTTTAACATCATACACATCATATTTATTGAAAAATAAATTCAAAATGGATGAAAGACCTAAATGTGGAAAAGGAAACCATCAAAACCCTAGAGAAGAACACAGGCAGCAACCTCTTTGACCTTGGCCATAGCAACTTCTTACTAGACATATCTCCAAAGGCAAGGGAAACAAAAGCAAAAACAGACTATTGGGATTTCTTCAAGATAAAAAGCTTCTGCACAGTGAAGGAAACAATCAACAAAACTAAAAAGCAACATTCAGAATGGGAGAAGATATTTGCAAATGTTATTTCTGATAAAGGGTTAGTATCCAAAATCTATAAATAACTTATCAAACTCAACACCCAAAAAACAAATAACGCAGTTGAGAAATGTACAGGAGACATGAATAGACATTTTTCCAAAGAAGATATCCAGATGGCTAACAGATACATGAAAAGATGGTCAGTATCTCTTATCATCAGGGAAATACAAATCAAAACCACAATGACATATCACCTCACACTTGTCAGACAGAATGGCTAAGATTAACAACAAAGAAACAACAGGCTTAGGCAAGGAAGTTGAGAATGGGGAACCCTTGTACTATTGGTTTAAAGCCACCCTGGAGAAAAACTTGAAGGTTTCTCTAAAATTTGAGAACAGAATTAGCCTACAAACCAGTAACTGTACTACTAGCTTTTACCCAAAGTATACAAAAATACAGATTCAAAGGGGTACATACACCCTAATGTTTATAGCAACAATAGCCAAACTATGGAGTAGCTCAGGTGTTCACTAAGGAATGGATAAAGATGTGGTATATACATATATGTTACATATATTTAAAATATAATATATAATAATAGAATACTTTAAATACATGTATAATCTATATCTATAATGGAATATTAGTCATTAAAAAGAATGAAATCTAGCTATTTACAATCACATGGATGGAACTAGAATGTATTATGCTAAGCAAAATAAGTCAGCCAGAGAAAGACAAATACCTATGATTTCACTCATATGTGGAATTTAAGATAAACAAAACAGATGAATGTATGGGAAGGGGGGGAAGAGAAAGGGGAAGAAAAGCATAAGAGACTCTTAACTACGGAGGAGAAACAGGGTTGATGGAGGAGGTGGGTAGGGGATGGGCCAGATGGAGAATTAGGTATTAAAGAGAGTACTTGTTGTGAGGAGCACTGGGTGTTTGTGTGTAAGCGATGAATCATTGAATTCTATTCCTATAACCAACATTGCACTGTATGTTAATTAAAATTTAAATGAAAAATAAAAAAATAAATGTCTTGGCCACTAAAATAAAGTGTTTCCAAGAATAAATATTCATCAACTTATAACAAAGGTATTATGAAGAAAACTATCAAAGGGAAAAGAAAAACAACTTATTTCTAAAGCAAACAAGAGCTTTCCTACATAGTGTTTCTTAAATGCCTTGAGAAGGCACAGACACCTTCAAGCAACTGACTTCAGTGCAATGCCCTGGAGACCTTCTGTACAGGAGAAGACATTGTTCAGGGCTACAGGTACTGTGTTCTTCTTCCCTCTGAAACAGAACAAAGATGAAAGGGAAGGGTTTATTTTATTTATTTATTTTTAAGATTTCATTTATTTATTCGACAGAGAGAGATAGGGCGAGAAAGGGAACACAAGCAGGGGGAGTGTGAGAGGTAGAAGCAGTCTTCCCCCAGAGTAGAGGAAGCCTGATGCAGGGCTCGATCCCAGGACCCTGAGATCATGACCTGAGCTGAAGGCAGATGCTTAATGACTTAGCCACCCAGGCGCCCCAAGGGGAAGGATTTAAACATGAGAGGAGTGTGTCTCTGTTTATAGACCCTTCGGACAGCATACACATGTTAGGACAAAGGAAAAAAAAATCTATGACTATATGAAGAGAAAAAAGTAATTTGATAGTACAATTTTTTTTTCAAAATCTCATTTTTTCTTAATTCTTAGAAGAATAAAGGGAAATAAAGATCATTTGCAAAGATTGCTTCAGGCCACAGGAATGGGAATCCAAATGAGAAGTCTTGATGTGTATAAAACAGCCATTGCATGAACTTTTTCTTTGATATAATATGATCAGCTTATCTAATTCCAAGCTAGAATACATTAATGGTTTATAACAGTTTAAAATTCAGGTGAATCCTCCTTCTCATTCAGTAGAACTCATGAATAAGAAATATGTGCCAGTTCCTGTCACCTAACTACAGATATATGCAGTGAAAGAAGATTCAGTTACTTCTGATCCAACATTATATATTTCAGTGTCATGTGTATAAAGGCTACATTTTGTTCACACATGTTAGGCTTGTACTCAGTGAAGTAGAGTTTTACAGCAAAGATTTGCTAAAGGGGCGGAAAGAAAGAAGTCATCTTAATTAATGTTTGTTTTAGAAAATAACCTGGGTCTCCTGATTAGAATTTCCTCACCTGCATATAGAAGCAGAGGAATCTTTGTACATAGATGTTTATGGACATTGGTCTTTAATTTTGCCAGACTAAAACCTGCTTTCATACACCTCATTATGTGATCAAAATGAGGTGCACATGTAGGCATGGTAAATAATATTTGGTATTAAGTATTCAGTGAAAATATTCTTTCAATCATATAGTAAAATTTATTTGCTTTGTTGAGAAAGGTTGAGTACCAAAGACCTCACATTCAAAAAAGTATATATTTGAAAGTGAAGAATTGTAATCATTTTGGCAAAATGTTTTATTGACTAGAGAATTTACTCATCTAGTGTTAGTGAGTAAAAATTGCACAATTGAAAATGAGTATTACAGTTGAATGGTGTTACCACCTACGGAAAAGTTAATATTTGTAAGAAGTATTTTCATCTAATTCAATTTTCTCATCACTCTATCTTATAGATGTTCATAAATTATCCAAAGAGAAAGTTTCAAAAAGTGCTCAGATTTCTTTAGTTCCCATTCAATACAGCTATGTGAGGACAAGGCCAGTGATATCCCATTGCAGAAGGTAATGAATGGAAAGAAATTGTATGGAGCCATTTATTTAAATTCAGGCACTGCAGGATATATATCTTTCTAAGGAGAAAGAAGTTACAAAGGAGGAATTTAACTATTTGTAATCCATGGAACAATTATAACAGAAATATATATGGGAGAATATAGAAAGTAACTATTTTGAAAGGGGGCAAAGATTTAAGAGTAAATTATGAGGGAAAAGTTTAGACAGAAGATGAGGTAACATGGCATTAGTTAACTAGTAGGGGCTACAGAGGGTATTTTAAAAGGTACAGAAAATAGGAGATTATGATGTGGCAAAAGGACAACAAAGATAAAGACAACTAGAGCAGAAATATGAATGCTTTATGACATAGAACAAATTATTCATAAAAGCCAGTGTTGGATTACCCAATAGAAAGACAAAGCATGTGCCTAAGGCACCAGCAAAACAGCTGTACCAAAATGGGAAGGAGGATAAAGGGGAAAGAGAAAAAGGAAAAAAAAATGAGAAAGTGAGAGAGTTTTTAAGAGTTTTATATTTTGAATATAAATAGAGTAGCACTGAAGAGGTTTTCTTGGGAATATGTCAAATTTTGATGAACTTTTACACACATCTTTTATTGTTTGATTTCATTTTTAATTATATGTAGGAGGAGTGAAATTTTTGTGTGCTTAAGGCCTTAAAAATTCACAGTCTGACTCTAATAAGGAAAAAGAAATAGGAAAGAAAAGTGTGGCCTTCAGAGGCTAGGCCAGGAGACTTCTTAGAAGGGAATAATCATCAACTGAAATTTTGAGAAAAAAACATAGGATGGATTATCAGAGAAGAGTCTATAAGGAATTTAATTTAGGAGAAGCATGAAAAAACAACTAGAGATAAATAAGACACTAATGAGGGTCAGGAGGGAAAAACAAAACAAAACAACAACAAAAAAAACCTACAGATATTAACCAGACAAGAAATAGGGCAACTTACTGACCAGGAAAACTAGCTAAAGTGACTTTAGAGGTTGGGAAAGAAAAATAGAGTTAGTAAGACAAAAGAACTCAAATAGCCAAAACAATTTTGGGAAAAGAAAGCCAAGCCAAGCCAAGCCAAGCCAAGCTGAAGGAAGGAAGGAAGGAAGGAAGGAAGGAAGGAAGGAAGGAAGGAAGGAAGGAAGGAAGGAAGGAAGGAAGGAAGAAAAGAAAGGAGGGAGGGAGGGAAGGGAAGGAAAGGAAAGGAAGGGAAGGGAAGGAAGGAAAAAGAACCCTGAAGGAATCACACTGTCTGATGTTAAGACTTACTACGTGGGTATAGTAATCAAAACTGTATGGTATTAGTGGAGGAATAAATGGCACAGAATTTTTTTGTGTGTTTTTGCTTCTGAATTTTCATCAAATGGTATTGGAATAATCAGTAATTTATAAACAAAAAAAACCCAAAACAAACAAAAACAACCTCAACCTAAAACACACATGAATTTCAGACAAAGGATATGCACTCAGAATATTTAAAGTTTCAACAGAAACTCAACAGCAAAAAAATGAATAATCCAATTAGAAAATGAGCCCGAATATGGACAGATATTTCACCAAAAAAGATATATAGATTGCAAATAAGTACATGAAAACATACACAACAACATTAGCTATTAGAGAAAAGCAAATTAAAACTTTGATGAGATACTATTACACACCTATTAGAATGGTTAAAATAATTAAAAGTAAATACTGGTTGTACAAATTCTGATGAAAATATGGAGGAACTTTTCCATATATTGTCAGTAGGAATGTAAAATAGCATAGTTACACTGGAAAACAGCTGGGCAGTTTTTTATAAAGTTAAATATCTATTTACCATGCAATTCAGCAATTACACTCTTAGTCATATATCCTAGAAAACTGAAGTCTTTTTTTTCCCCACTGAGCTATACACTTTATTAACATATATTATTTGTTTCAGGAGTATAGGTCTGTGATTCATCAGTCTTACACAAATCACAGTGTTCACCATAGCACATACCCTCCCCAATGTCTATCACCCAGTGACCCCATCCCTCCCACCGATTTCCACTCCCTCAGTTTATTTCCTGAGATTGAGTCTCTTAATGGTTTGTCTCCCTCTCTGGTTTCATCTTGTTTCATTTTTTCCACTCTACCCCCATGATCCTCTGTTTTGTTTTTCAAATTTCAAATATCAGTGATATCAGATGATAACTGTCTTTCTCTGATTAACCTATTTCTCTTATCATAATACCCTCTAGCTCCATCCATGCCATTGCAAATGGCAAGATTTCACTTTTTGATGGCTGCATAATATTCCATTGTGTATATATACCACATCTTCTTTATCCATTCATCTGTCGATGGGCATCTAGGCTCTTACAATAGTTTGGGTATTGTGGACATTGCTGCTATAAACATTGGGGTGCACATGCCCCTTTGGATCACTACATTTGTAGCTTTGGGGTAGTGCAATTGCTAGGTCGTAGGGTAGTTCTATTTTCAACTTTTTGAGGATCCTCCATACTGTTTTCCAGAGTGGCTGCACCAGCTTTCATTCCCACAAACAAGGTTGGAAGGTTCCCCTTTCTCTGCATACTCGCTAACATCTGTCCTTTCCTGAGTTGTTGACTTTAGCCATTCTGATTGGTGTAAGGTGGTATCTCATTGAGGTTTTGATTATATTTCCCTGATGCTGAGCGATGTTGAGCACATTTTCATGTGTCTGTTGGCCATTTGGATGTCTTCTTTGCAGAAATGTCTGTTCATGTCTTCTGCCCATTTCTTGATCGGATTATTTGTACTTTGGGTGTTGAGTTTGATAAGCTCTTTATAGATTTTGATAGTAGCCCTTTATCTGATATGTCATTTGCAAATATGTTCTCCCATTCTGTCAGTTGTCTTTTGATTTTGTTGACTGTTTCCTTTGCTGTGCAAAAGATTTTTATCTTGATGAAGTCCCAAAAGTTCATTTTTACCCCTGCTTCCCTTGCCTTTGGCTATGTATCTAGGAAGGAGTTGCAGCAGCTGAGGGCAAAGAGGTTGCTGTCTGTGTTCTCCTATAGGATTTTGATGGATTCTTCTCTCACATTTCATCCATTTGAGTCTATTTTTTGTGTGTGGTGAATGGAAATAGTCCAGTTTCACTCTTCTGCATGTGGTTGTCCAATTTTCCCACACCATTTGTTGAAGAGACTATCTTTTTTCCATTGGATATTCTTTCCTGCTTTGTTGAAGATTAGTTGACCATAGAGTTGAAGGTCCATTTCTGGACTCTCTATTCTGTTCCATTGACCTATGTGCCTGTTTTTGTTCCAGTACCATACTGTCTTGATGATTACAGCTTTGTAATAGAGCTTGAAGTCTGGAAATGTGATGCCACCAGCTTTTCTTTTTCTTTTCTTTTCTTTTCTTTTCTTTTCTTTTCTTTCTTTCTTTCTTTCTTTCTTTCTTTTTTTTAAGATTTTATTTATTTATTTGTCAGAGAGAGAGAGAGCACAAGCAGGCAGAGTGACTGGCAGAGGCAGAGTGAGAAGGAGGCTCTCTGCCAAGCAAGGAGCCCGATGTGGGACTTGATCCCAGGATGCTGGGATCATGACCTGAGGTGAAGGCAGCTGCTCAACCAACTGAGCCACCCAGGCATCCCTTTGCTTTTGTTTTTCAACATTCCTTTGGCTATTCGGGATCTTTTCTGGTTCCGTACAAATTTTAGGATTATTTTTTTTCCATTTCTGTGAAAAAAGCTAATGGTATTTTGATAGGGGTTGCATTACATTTGTAGATTGCTTGAGGTAGCATATACATTTTCACAATATTTATTTTTCCAATCCATGACCATGGAATGTTTTTTCTTTTCTTTGTGTCTTCCTCAATTTCTTTCATGAGTATTCTATAGTTTTCTGAGAACAGATTCTTTGTCTTTTTGGTAGATTTGTTCCTAGGTATCTCATGGTTTTGAGTGCAACTGTAAATGGGATCAACTCCTTAATTTCTCTTTCTTCTGTCTTGTTGTTGGTGTATAGAAATGCAACTGATTTCTGTGCACTGATTTTATATCTTGCTACTTCACTGAATTCCTGTATGAGTTCTAGCAGTTTTGGGGTGGAGTCTTTTGAGTTTTCCACATAAAGTATCACATTATCTGCAAAGAGTGAGAATTTGACTTCTTCTTTGACAATTTGGATGTCATTTATTTCTTTTTGTTGTCTGATTGCTGAGGCCAGGACTTCTAGTACTGTGTTGAATAGTAGTAGTGATAATGGGCATCCCTGCTCTGTTCCTGACCTTAGGGAAAAAGCTCTCAGTTTTTCCCCATTGAGAATGATATTCGCTGTGGGTTTTTTATAGATGGCTTTGATGATATTGAGGTATGCACCCTCTATCCCTACACTGTGAAGAGTTTTGATCAAGAAAAGATGCTATACTTTGACAAATGCTTTTTCAACATCTATTGAAAGTATCAGTATCATATGGTTCTTTTTCTTTCTTTTCAGAGGAGACCTGAAACTGGAGGGAGAAGAAAGGGGGGAAAAAGGAAAAATATATAGATGTGTATATATATATACACACATATATATATATACACATACATACATATGTATATATTAAACTGGTGAATAGAACAGAGCCACAGACTTGATTTTGGGTGTATTTTGGTATGTTAGAAGAAACTGCCTCCCAAAATTTTAAAGAAAGAAAAACATAAATACAAAAATAAGGGTAAACACAATTAAGGGATGGAATATGACCGTAAAGATGAAAATAAAAAAGATTCTAAAAAAGGAATTGATAAGAAGTTGGTTGAAAAAAAGGGGAAAAAAAAGAGGAAAGAATGTGATCAGGCTGGGAAGTAGAACAAAGCCATGCACTAGATTTAGGGTATATTTTGATCTATTAGAAGAAATTGTATCCCAAAATTTTAAAGAAAAAAACCTATATGTATATAAAAAATAAGGTTAAATACAATGAAGGGATAAAATTTGACTATAACGATGAAAATTTAAAAAGATTTTTAAAAAGGTATTGATAAGATAAAGGTATGTACCCTCTAATCCTACACTGTGAAGAATTTTAGTCAAGCAAGTATGCTGTATTTTGTCAAATGCTTTTTAAGCATCTATTGAGAGTATTATATGGTTCTTGTTCTTTCTTTTATTAATCATATTGATTGATTAGCAGATGTTGAACAAATATTTTGGCCCAGGAATAAATCTCACTTGGTCGTGGTGCGTAATCCTTTTAATGTGCCATTGGATCTTACTGGCTAGTATTTTGGTGAGAATTTTGGCATCCATGTTTATCAGGGATATTGGTCTGTAACTTTCCTTTTTGATGGGGTCTTTGTCTGGTTTGGGGATCAAGGTAATGCTGGCCTCATAAAATGAGTTTGGGAGTTTTCCTTAGATTTCTATTTTTTGGAACAGTTTCAGAAGAATAAGTATTAATTCTTCTTTAAATGTTTGGTAGAATTCCCCTGGGAAGTCATCTGGCCTTGGGCTCTTGTTTGTTGGGAGATTTTTTTTTAAGATTTTATTTATTTGACAGAGAGAGTGAGATCACACATAAGCAGAGAGGCAGGCAGAGAGAGAGAGAGTGGGAAGCAGGCTCCCTGCTGAGCGGAGGGCCCAGTGTGGGACTTGACACCACGACCCTGAGATCACGACCTGAGCTGAAGACAGAGGCTTTAACCCACTGAGCCACCCAGGCACCCTGTTGGGAGATTTTTTATTATGCTTCAATTTCCTTGCTGGTTATCACTCTGTTCAGGTTTTCAATTTCTTCCTGGTTCAGCTGTGGTAGTTTATACATCTCTAGGAATGCATCCATTTCTTCCAGATTGTCTAATTTGTCGGCATATATAGTTGCTTATAATATGTTCTTATTATTGTTTGTATTTGTTTGTATTTCTTTTGTATTAGTTGTGATCTCTCCTCTTTCATTTAGGATTTTATTTATTTGGGTCCTTTCCCTTTTCTTTTGGATAAGTCTGGCCAGGGGGTTATCAAACTTATTAATTCTTTCCAAGAACAAGCTCTTCGTTTCATTGATCTGTTCTACTGTTCTTTTGATTTCTATTTCATTGATTTCTGCTCTGATATTTATTATTTCTCTTCTCCTGCTGGGTTTAGGTTTTATTTGCTGTTCTTTCTCCAGCTCCTTTAGGTGTAGGCTTAGGTTATGTACTTGAGACCTTTCTTGTTTCTTGAGAAAGGCCTGTATTGCTATCTTCTTTCCCCTAAGGATTGCCTTTGCTGCATCCTAAAGATTTTAGAGTTGTGTTTTCATTTTCATTTACTTCCATGTATTTTTAAATTATTTTTTAACTTCCTGGTTAACCATTCATTCTTTAGTAGGATGTTCTTTAGCCTCAATGTATTTGAGTTCTTTCCAACTTTACTCTTGTGATTGAGTTCCAGTTTCAAAGCATTGTGATCTGAAACTATGCAGAGAATGATACCAATCCTTTGGTACTGATTGAGACCTGATCTGTGACCAAAAAGATGTGATCTATTTTCAGTGACAGCCTAGATAGACAAAGTATTTTTGGGTGCATATTTTTTTCATTTAGTGCCCTAAAAATATCATGCCAGTCATTTCTGGCCTGCCAGAGAAGGCCTATCTCTGTGGATAGGCCTTCTGCCAGTCTAATGTTTCTACCATTGAAGGTTACAGACCTCCTGTCCCAAGCTGCTTTCAGGATCTTCTCTTTGTCTCTGAGACCTTTAAGTTTTACTATTAGATGTCAGGGTGTTGACCTATTTTTATTGATTTTGAGGGGAGTTCTCTGTGCCTCCTGGATTTTGATGCCTGTTTCCTTCCCTAAATTAGGGAATTTCTCTGCTATAATTTGCTATAAAGTATACTTTCTGCCCCTTTCTGTATTCTTCTGGAATACCAATTATTCTAATATTGTTTTGCTTTATGATATCACTTATCTCTTGAACTTTCCCCTCATGATCCAGTAGTTGTTTATCTCTCTTTCCAGCTTTTTTATTCCCCATCATTTGGTCTTCTATATCACTAATTTTCTTTTCTGCCTCATTTATCCTAGCTTTTAGAGCTTCTACTTTTTACTGCACCTCATTAATAGCCTTTTTGATTTTGACTTGGTTAGATTTTATTTCTCCAGAAAGGGATTTTCTAATATCTTCTATGCTTTTTTCAAGCCCAGCTGGTATCTTTATAATCATCATTTTGAACTCTAGTTCCAACATCTTACTAATGTCTGTGTTGATTAGGTCCTGGCAATCAGTACTGCCTCTTGTTCTTTTTTCTGAGATGAGTTTTTCTGTTTTGTCATTTTGTCCAGAGAAGAATAGATGAATCCGAAGAAAATGTTAAAAGGGTAATAACAACCCCAGAAAAATATACACTAAACAAATCAGAAGAGGCCCAAATTCAGGGAGAAAAGGAAAAAAAAAAGAAGAATATGATCAGGTGGGTGAATAGAACATAGCCATACACTAGATTTTGGGTGTGTTTTGGTCTGTTAGAAGAAACTGCCTCTCAAAATTTTAAAGAAAAACTCATATATATACAAAAATAAGGATAAATACAATGAAGGGATGGAATATGACTATAAAAAATTAAAAAATACTTTAAAAAGGAATTAATAAGAAAAGTTCTTTAAAAAAGGAAAGAAGAAAAATTTAAAAATAGAAAAAGAAAAAATAAAGAAAATTTTAAAAATTAACTTTGAAAGACTAAAGAATCATGGGGAAAAAAGCCATGAATTCTATGTGCTGTATTCCCCTAGCGCTAGAGTTTTGCAGTTCTCTTTGGTCAATAAACTTCCTCTTGGTGGGATGTTCTTGCTGATCTTCTGGGGGAGTGTCCTGTTGCATTGATTCCCAAATGTCTTTGCCCAGGGAAGAATTGCACTGCACTTGCCAGGGGCCAGGCTAAGTAACCTGCTTGGGTTTGTTTTCAGTAGTTTTTGTTCCATGAAGGTTTTCCACCATGCTTTAGAGGAAGAGAATGAAAATGGTGCTCTCCCAGTCTCTGGCCCCAGAGGACCCAAGAGCTTGGGGCCCCACTCCTCAGTGTATCCTCAGAGAAAAGTGGTCAGTCACTCCTGTCACCCTGATCTCCGGACACATTCTGTGCTCACCAGACTGTGACTAAGCATTTCTGTCTCTGGCACACAACCCCATTTGGAGTCTCCAATCCCAGCAGATTCCTGCAGCACACTCCCGTGCTGCTCCTCCTGGTGGAGGAAGGGTTGTCTCTCTGGATCTACCACTTGTTGAGACCCTGCTCAAAGAGCAGTGACCCGACTGTGCCACGGATAATTGTTTATGGCTACCATGAGCTGAGAGACCACTCCTCGGCTCACAATTTGCAGCCAGCTTCCCTGCTCTGACATCTGGGAGCTCTGCCACACTCAGGCACCCTCAGTCTTTCTGAATCCTGAGACCACACTGTCCCAGGGAGGGTTCCATGTCCTGCTTAGCCACTGGAGCCTCATCAGAGCAGACTTCTAAAAGTTTCAATTTTGTGCTCCACTGCTCTATTACTTGCCAGTAGTTGGCTAATGGAGGTTCCCTCCCCTTCTCAGGTCTATCTTACCTGTATATCACTTCGGATTCACATCTCTGCATGTCCTACCTTCCGGAAAGTGGTTGTTTTTCTGTTCATAGAGTCTCTGCTATTCTTTTCTTCAATCTCCTGTTGAGTTTGTAGGTGTTCAGAATGATTTGATAACTATCTAGCTGAATTCCTGGAACCAGACAAAATTTAGGTCTCCTACTCCTCCACCATCTTGTTCATCCTTGAAAACTGAAGCTTATGTTCACAATAAAGTCTGTACACATAATGTTCACTGCAGCTTTATCTGTACTATCCCCAAACTGGAAATAACAAAATGTCTTTCAAGGAACAAAGAGATAAACAAACTGTGATATATCCATAGAATGGACTATTATTTAGCAATAAAATGGAATGAACTATTAATACATGGAATAGTTGAATAAATCTCAAGAACATTTTGCTGATTGAAAAAAAGCCAAACACAGGTGGACACATATGGTATGGTTCAATTTATATAATAATTTTGAATCAACAATTATGGTAATGGAGAACAAATCAGTAGTTGCCAAGGGTTAGAATTTAGGAAAGAGTATGATTATTAAGGGGTAAAAGGAGGGAGTTTCTTTATGGTAAAGAAAAAATGTATCCTGATTATGTTGTTCATTATGTTACTCTAATTTACACTTGTGATAAAATTTCATACAATTATATACCCACACACATAAAACTGCATGTAGAAACTGGTGAAACCCAACTGTTCTTGAGTTAATAATACTGTACCAATGTTAGTTTCCAAGTTTTGATAATATACAATGCTCAGACATTACCATTGGAGAAATTTGGGTGAAGAGTACATGAACACTACCATTTCTCAACTTGTTGTGAGTATTTAACTCAAAATAAAAACTACAAAAAGTAATAGGGAATCACCTAAAATTAACTGGGACACCTGGGTGGCTCAGTTGGTTAGGTGTCTGCCTTTGGCTCAGGTCATGATCCCTAGGTTCTGGGACCGAGCCCTGCATCAGTCTCCCTGCTCAGCAGAGAGCTTGTTTCTCCCTCTCCCTCTCCTGTTCTCCCTGCCTTACTCTCCCTCTCCGTCAATAAAAGAAATAAATAAAATCTATTTTTTTCATATATTGAACAGAGAAGGCTGATATTATTTCAACAATGTATTTGTAAGAATTTCTCCATCAATTTGTCAGTAAGAATTGGAACAAAAAGTCAGACTCCATTTTCTCCTACAATGATCATAAAATTCTATTTAAATACCTAGGTCAGGGTGCCTGGGTGGCTCAGTGGGTTAAAGCCGCTGCCTTCGGCTCAGGTCATGATCCCAGGGTCCTGGGATTGAGGCCACATCGGGCTCTCTGCTCAGCGGGGAGCCTGCTTCCTCCTCTCTCCTCTCTCTCTGCCTGCCTCTCTGCCTACTTGTAAGCTCTCTCTCTGTGTCAAATGAATAAATAAAATCTTTAAAAAAAATAAAAATAAAAATAAATAAATATCTAGGTCAACTGAAGAACTGAATTCTGTGATATAAAATATAGCTAAAATATAAGTAGGATAGCTACTACATTTATATTTGCAAGGGGATGATTATGGGAGAGATAATGGGTTAGAAAGTGGGTGGATTGTCTACAAAATGGTTGCCATTATTCCTATTCTTATATGCACACTCTTGGGTAGTCTCCTCCAACATTGACCCTGGTCTTGGCTATGTGATTTTGCTTGGTCAGTGGGACACTAGAAAGGGGAGATTTGAACAAGTTCTTGTTCACTAAGGATTGATCTTTCTGTTGGACTCTTTTTGCCATAATGTGGAGAAGCTGAGGCAAGCCTGCTGGAGGAGAAAGGGCTGACCACAGAGAGAGTAACCCCAGATGTCCCACGTGAAAATTTAGACATGTGAATGAGGCCATCTTAAACCACCCTGTCAGGATACAGAATACAACTACCAGTTGCCAGTCCAGAATACAACTACCCAGTCAACACCTGGAGAGAAAGAGACAGGGAAAATAATCTATCTATCTATCTATTTTCTATCTATCTATCTATCTATCTATCTATCTATCTATCTATCTATCTATCGTCTATCTAAATCACTGATGGACTTGGTAGTGGAAAGATTAGAAAGTTTTCTTCTGAATGCTTCTACTTACTTAGAGAAATAAAATATCAAGATCATCAGCTCAAAGGAATAAGGAATAGGGAAGCTCTTAGGGATTTGAAAATAGAGGAGGAAGGTATGAAATATTCATCTCATATGGTAGAAAGTTAATCAACAGAATAGATGCAGTAGGATTCAACTTGTGAGTTGATGTTATGAATATAAATTGAAACCAGTCAGCATGGTTCATTTTTGTTTTTGCTTTCCTCTTTTTTCTAGTCATACTCAGCTTATCAGGTACAGGCATAGAGTAGGTAGAGAATTTGGCTTAACCAGAATTTGGGTTTCAACAGGAAAGGGATACGGAGCAAGGGAGGACCAATGGAACTGAAGCTAGGTGGGAAGAACAGGTCACTGTGATGGACATTGGGATCCACTCTGGGTAAGAAGGGAACCCATAAGACAATTATGAAGGGCAAGAAAAACAAAATAAAACAAAACGGTGGAGGCGCTGAATTACCAATACCACTGGAAAGAATTTTTGGAGTGGTAATATTGGAGTATACAAGATAGAGAGAGGGAAGATGGTGTTTACAGAGTAGAAAATTTAAAATCAAAATTTGAAAGTTACTGGAAGTAAGGGGATGAAGAAACTGGGAGGGCAAGGTGTTCGATGAATTTTCTGCTTGGATATTAATGTTGTACTCAATGAAGACAGGAAACTATGAACTAAATTATTCAAAACATAAAGGGGATCACCAGGAGGTTAAGTATATGACTATAAAACAGAGAAGTGGCTAATGGTACAGTCAAGTATGTGCTTCTACAAAGCTGTGGTTTGGGGAAGGAGGGAGAAGGAAAAGTGGTCTGGAATTGACTGTGAAGAGCATGGTGGGAACATAAACCATTATACATTAATGAAACAAATCATTATTACTTTCCCAGTATGATCCAAACTCTGTTTAGGTACTAAGAACACATCAGTGAATAAACCTAGAGTGAGGTCCTGTGGTAGGTGGCATTTGTGTCAGAACTCCAAACACTTTTAACTTTTATTATTTCATATGGATGAATTAATATACAATGCTGAGTGCAAAACTCTAAAGTACATTTTATGTATGCACCTCAGAGATAGGATCTACATGCTTTACATGCTTAATATTCATGAGGAGATATAAATCTTTGGAGAAGGATTTTAAGAGGAAGGAGATAGAGGCTCCATTAAAAAGGGGGCTCCTCAAGGGAGATTAGTTTAAGGAAGAAGATGAAAGAATACATTGATGATATTGAGGATATAGAATATTTTGCTGATAACAGCAAATTCATTGTATGAATTCCAAAGCATACAGAGGGAGATCAGAGGTAAATGAGAGATCAAGTCTGATTGGTGGATATATGGACAATATCTAGAATATAAACTGGTTTATTGTGGTGATCCAAATTAACAGGGCTGGTAGTCTAATGGAATTAATCCCAATAGCTTCTAAAGGAACACTGAACAATCCATTCCAGTTTGGGGATTGGATCTGTAGGTAAATTGTAGTCGTAAGAATATGAATATAAATAATAAGAGCCATGATAATTCAGATAATAAAGATTAATTTATTGCTGAAAGCCTCAAGTCTAGGACTTTGTAGCCTGACTAGAAGTGTATAAGAGGAAAAGAGGGCGAGGAGTAAAGATGACTGCATACATAATTAACATGTGTTTGTTAATGTCATTGTGTAAGAAATTTACAATTCATAATGAATATTAAGCATGCTTCAGGTACCATCTTTGGTGCACAGACATATAATTTATTATAATTTTGCATATACCTATGATACATTAATTCATATATGTGAAATAATTAAGTTAAATTTATTCTGGAGATGCTGGCAATATTCTCTAAGAAGGAAATTTAATTTGTCACACGATAGGTATAGGAATAGACAACAAAATAAGTTATACATTATCTCTAAAATAGGAAGCATCAGATGCTTTTATAAACTTGTCAGTAATCTGGGAAAGATAATCAAGAAAAAAATGTCAAGTGCTTACTCTTTTACAGTAGTTAGGACTTTCATATAAAGATATATTTTGTGTTTCCAGGCTAAAATGTTGCACCTCTTAAAATGCATATTATATAACCACCATGAATTTCCAACTGTAACTTTATTTTATTTTCCTAAAGATGTATTTATTTATTTTAGAGAGAGAGATAGAAAGAGAGGGGCAGAGGGAGAGAGAAAGAATCTCAAGCAGACTCCATGCTGAGTGCGGAGCCAAGCTCAGGGCTCTATCCCATTACCCTGAGACTCTGACCTGAGCCAAAACCCAGTCAGATGCACAGCTGACTGAGCCACCCAGGTACCCCTCCAACAGTGACTTTAAATCTTAAATTTATGAGTAAGAAATTTTACTGGGACATGTATTTAGAGAATAATACATAAAATAACTACATATAACTCATTCAACACTTTCAAGCTTAATTTTTACGCGACTGCATTATTTGGCATGAGAAAAAAAACAATTTTTGGATCCCACCAAATCTGTCAATATACTCAAGAAATTATATAATTTAGGTGGTTTTACTAGCCATAGGTAAAACAAACAAATACATAAAACATATCTTATAATTATTTCTAATTTTTATTGCTGAATAGCATTTGAGTTGTTTCTTGCTAATGTATATTATTCTAAAATTCGCCATATTCTTCCTTACTCAAACTCAGTCTCATGATACCAGACAGGTATTAGTATACCAATAATCTCTGCCCTTGAGTCTTAATACTTTCTATGTTATGTTTTAAAACAATTAATATTGTATAATATGTCCTTATCTCTAATATATCCAACTTTGCAAATGAATCATAAAGAGCATGAAATATATTATTAATGAAATGTTATATATTATAAATACTTAACTCAATTTTTATAATTTATTTGGTATTACAATAACCTCAAACCAAGCTGAAATAGAGTCATCACAGAAAAGTTCATTCTTCAAGTGAAAACTCCTTTAAACTATCTTAAACAGGATGTTTATGTGTTATGGGAACCTACAGGCTACTAATAAAACTCAAATGCAAATGAAAAAAATCAGCCTTATAAAGATGAGAAGACTCCGCACCATTTTAAATGTCCACCTCATTGGTTACTATTACTCCTAAGACTATAGTTCTTTCCAATAATAGAGAAGTAGGACACACAACACCTCAGAGAGCCAGTCACTCCCAATGATAGTTGTTTTGGATCTCTAGAGCTAAGGAATTAATCTTTAGGTCAATGGCCAAGTGGAGAGCTCCTCTAATAATTTATAAGGTGGATAATCAGTGGCACCTTCCATAACATAAGCTCCACTGGGGGACTACAGCTTTGTTTGTCCCGTTCAGGGCTATATCCCCAGCTCCAGGGATATGACTTGGTACACAGTTGGTAAATATTGAATAAAAGAATAAATGATCAATTTCTAAGTAAGAAAGCAATTTTTACCAATTCTGTGGTCTAATCTACTAAATGAATTAAGAAGCTGTAGACCAGGGCGCCTGGGTGGCTCAGTGGGTTAAAGCCGCTGCCTTCGGCTCAGGTCATGATCCCAGGGTCCTGGGATCGAGGCCCACATCGGGCTCTCTGCTCAGCAGGGAGCCTGCTTCCTCCTCTCTCCTCTCTCTCTGCCTGCCTCTCTGCCTACTTGTAATCTCTCTCTCTGTNAAAGCAATTTTTACCAATTCTGTGGTCTAATCTACTAAATGAATTAAGAAGCTGTAGACCAAAGGAAAAACAATGACTTTTCTACAAAGTGAAATTACTCCTAGAGGTATTGCTTCCCACAGGACCCATTTTAAAAGGTTGTGAGGTGACCAAAGGCCAGACAAGGGGATAGTCATTTCATGTTCTTTGATGGAAGATGGTCTGGTCCATTTTCAATGCAGGACACACATTAAATTATTTGAAATTCCTATGAAAATTACATTCTTTAGTGTTTTACTTAAGAAAACAAATTCATTATTATCTAAATAGGCAGTATTTCCCATCTAATAACATGGGTTTATATAAGAAAGTAGATTAATCCCACCTAAATTTTTGTTTGCTATTTTTACAGCATCTAGTTTACTTCTTTGATTTTGATTTGATGCATTTGGACATTCACTTCATTTCAATAACAAACTGAATCAAATCTTAGAATTACTTTAAATGAAAACCATTTCAGTAATTTCAAAACAATGTTTCAGGGGCATGATAATACTTAGTTTTTGCTTCTTAAATAAATGGGTATTAAACAAGTTGGTTTTGTAGTCATTGATAAAGCATAGGTAAATAAATATCATTTTGATTATGCACATAAATATTTAAGATAGTCAATTATTTATGTAACTCTAAAATTAATTTTGAGCTAAATGTTTAAACTCACTGCATTAATACTAAAATATGTACATACACCAGTGTGGGTAGACATGCACATACATACACACATATATGTATAACCAAACTTAAAATATAAAAATACATGTGATTCTAGTTTTTTACCTCATGTATATTATGGCTATAATTTTATTTTAATATATATTAATGAAGAAATATACTACACCTTTTTAGTCATTAGCACTGAGGAGAACTAAAACTTATTTATTAATCAGATCTTTTTCAGTGGGGGTGAAAAAGGAGTGTTGCATTTTTTATATGTTAAATTGTTTGCTTTGGGGGCAATAAAGTAATAAAATATCTTGTTTTAACATGCATATATTCACTCATTAGAACATCCTTAGTTTCACCTATACTCATCCAAATCATATCCTTTTTTTTTTTAAAGATTTTGTTTATTTTAAAGAGAGAACATAAGCAGGGGGAAGAGCAGAGGGGCAGGGAGACGGTGGGGGACAGAATCTCAGGCAGACTCTGTGCTGAGCATGGAGCCCAACTTGGGGCTTGGATTTCATGACCCTGAGATGACGAACTGAACCAAAATCAAGAGTTGAACTCTTAACTGACTGAGCCACCCAGGCACCCCAAATTATTTCTGATATACAGTTCAGCTGGTTTGTAAGATAACAGAGGATGCACCTTATTTAGCGCAAGTTAAATACAAATTATAGACTTCATATATATGAAAGAGCATTTGTTTTGTTTAATAAAAATTTAGGGCCAAGTTTTGAAATATCAATGACATCTACCTCTTTTATTGATCAACCTAGGTACATTAATGTGAAAGTACATTGATGTTAAATTTACTGCAGTGAACACCATTGCTTGAAGCATTCTTCACAAGTACACACAAAGCCGTATTAGCTGTGAGAGCTTCATGATTTTTTAATCAATCTCTAATTTACTAAATGACATCTGAACTTTAGCTTTAACATATTTTTCTTCATGAAATATCTATTTTATTTGTCTGTTAATTATGTACTCCTTTGGGGTGAAGAAATATATGCTATTCTATTTTTTCATTTTCTATGATTATTTATATATTTATGTTCAATAATATGAAAGGTATAATTTAAAGCCTATATTTCAAGGGGAAACTATTCATTTAAATACAAACAAAAATCCAAGAACATGTGATAATTGATTTATTATCCATGGAACAGGATAAATTGATCACAAGAGGTCAATTTAAGTATCTACCATTCCTTTTAATGTAACATAATTATGTTTCAAGGACTGCTTTAGTATCCTATTAACATATACCTTGGGTGCCTTTTCAAGTAAAAGGAGGCAAACTGGGGGGCTTTTCAATACCAGACATGTATTAATATACCAATAATCCATGCCCTTGAGTCTTAATACTTTTTACATTATGTTTTAAAACCATTAATATTGTACAATATGTCCTTCATCTCTAATATATCCAACTTTGCAAATGAATCATAAAGAACATGAAATATATTATTAATGAAATACTATATGTTATAAATACTAAACTCCATTTTTATGATTTATTCGGTGATATCTTATTATTACTAATTTATAATAAAAATTATTTTTTCCTATTTTTAGAGTCTACGTGGGTGCATTATTTGCCCAAAAGAAATTAACAGTACATATTATTAAAAGAAGATAGCTCACCATAAGAAAATCTTAATATTTTACATTTCCTTTTTCTTAATTTTAGCTCTTCCCTTCATCCATAGTCTTTTGTTTCTCTCATCTCATCCAGCCCAGGGGTTATGACTGGAAATTAATTATTAAATTAAGAAGGAAGCAATGCTAGTGGGCAGGAAGGAACATTCAAATCTCTTCAATTGAAATCACCTGCTAGATGAAAAATGAGAAGGCATTCCTCATTCTACAGCCTTTCCTGGAATGCCAGTTGATGAATCTGCTTGGGAAAGTGTTTTATAAAGTTCATGAAAGTGTTCCAGTATAAAAAGAATGAAACTTTTGACTTTCAGGTGTCTCAGTTTAATAAGGTGATTGGCTTTCTCTTTCTCTTTCAATACACAATTCCTCAGCAATTAATTGGCTTCGTCTTCCAAATCTGTCCAGAATACAAAAATTCTCATTATCCCTCACTCTTCCCATTATGGTGCAAATCTTTACTGTCTTTGGCCTAGACTGTGGCAATAGCTTCCCAGGCAATCTTCCTGCCTTATCTTTGTTTCCCCACCCCTCTTCTACCACAGTGCCATCTCAGCACCGTAAAAGTGTAAAACAGATTATGTGACGGTTCTGTTCAAAATCCTCCAGTGCTTTCCTATCCCACTGAGAATAAAGGTCAAGTCACACAAATGAGCTACAACATCCTGTGTCATATGTGCACCCCCATATAACTAACTGCCTTACCGCTACCATTTACTCATCTGTTCACCCTACTCCAGACACATTGGCCCTGTCCTGTTCCTTAGTCACATAAGTCCTGCTATCACCAAAAAGGGGGGCTCACTAAAGAGAGCTTGAAATGCTCTCCTAGATATCTTCTTGGCTTGCTATCTTACCTACTCCACATTACCCAAATATCAACGTTATGGCAAGAATTTCTTTAACCATCTTGTTTAAAATTGCAATTCTTCCTAATGCCCACCATTCCTTTCCAACTCCCATATTTTACTTTTTCTCTACCAAACTTAAGACTTCTAAATACTATACATAATTATTATTTTTTATTTGATGTATTTCCTACCTCCCAGTAGAATGCCATCTACACGAAGACAGGAGCTTTTTGTCAGTTTTGTTCACTGCTGCAGCTTAGTGACTAGAACAATGCACATAACAGAGTACTCAATGCATAGCTGCTTCACAATAAATTTTGAAAAACAAACCTGTAAGGTCAACTACATGAAAGGTAATATTTGTATTCTATCAGCTTGACTGCAATCAGCAAAACTGGTTCTTGTCAGTAAATAGTCAGTGCTACCATAAAATTGAGATTCTCAGTATTTACTCTTCAAATGAAATCATTATTATTGAATCAGTTTCCCACTAATGGAGACACTAATATTTAATAGTTGCATATTGTCTTATAATTTACTATTTTTACAGGCATTAACTTCCTTCCATGCAAACCAATTATTCGACTTACAGGTATTGCTATTGGCATGTAGGATTTTAGAGGCTCCGACAGTATTGCAACAGAATTAAGGATGGAAAATAGAGCAAGGGGAGCAAAAGTAGAGGGAGTTGAATATATATTTATTACCAGTACCAAATCTCTATTAATTCTCCATCCAAATAATATTGAGAACGGTGACAGGGCTTGTCTCAGTTGCCTTATTACTATGTCAGGAGGGGAAAATCATACCACTGAACAAATACTCATGGGTACCTAATCTTGGACTGGGCAGGCTAAGATGCTACAACAGACAGACTAAAAATATATTGTCTCAAACAAAAGAGAAGTTTATTTTCTTATTGCGTAGGAGTCCAGAGCATGTTGTAAGCCAACTGGAGGTAGAGAATGGAGGTGACGTGATGATTGCTCTGTCATTTTCAGTAATTGACTTCTAAGATTACTCTTGTCCTTGTCATTGATATCCCATTTTACCACAAGGGGAAGAGAACATAGAAATGGCACGTATCACTTCAACTAGTACTCTTATAGAGAACTTAAGAACATAACCACGCTTAACTAAAAGGAGGCCAAGAAAAAAAAGTTAGGTAATCAGCCAGGCACCCAACTAATAACATGGAAGAAGAGAGTGGCTTCTGGTGAAGAGCTAGCTAGTTGTCTCTGCCACAGTGTGGCCTTTTGCCCACCAAACATCTGTGCCATTCTTCCTTCCACATGTTCTCACTGACCTCCCACCCTGTGCACCGAAGGAGACAACACCAAGTGCTACCCTTTTACTGCATGGATCTCACAATGCATGACCTCTGCATGATGGCCAGCCTGCTCCACTGGGGTCAGAGGCATCTCAAGTTCTGGTGGCCAATCAACTGACAGACAAGTTTTCTGCCTTCTCCATCACCACAAAAAATGTTCATTGAAGCAAAGACAGAATAATCGCAACACAAACTCCAATACAAAAGTAGAAAAATGGGGAATACACAAGAGTTGCTAGTCTAAACAGTGATAGAATCCTGGGAAGGCGTCATGAGGAACTTTGCCATGGCACTGAAGAAAATTCTTTGATTAAATCATGTCTCTCTTCCTAAAAGTATTTCCTGTGCCCATGGTCCTTTCTGGTCTCTGTATTTGTTTATGGGAGGTTTTTTCCTTGTCCATTATCCTCTATGACCAGATCTAAAGCGGGTGCTGTGGCCTGTGCCTGTAAAATGCTAGAAGTGAACTTCATTTGGATGCAAATTCAGGGCCCTGGGGACCATTTTATAGTTTCAAGTCTGAAGAGTCAGGGTTATTAAGAATAGAATAAAATTCTCTCAAAAACTCCCAAGGTTTCCAACATATTTGCTTCCAGTCAATGCAATGCAGCGGTAATCACAAATTACTTTTCTAAGCATAGTTCTTAAACCTGCTTTATTTTTCTCACTCAACTTAATCTTAAGGGCATCTGAAACAATACTCCTGGATGTAAGGACAGCAGATTTATATCTCACTGTGTGGGGTCCAGAAGCTGTTGACTGTGACAAGTACCTCTCTCCTTCTATCCTTGTCTTAAACCACTCAGTTCTTGCCAGTGCAATATCTTGTTACAGAAGTGGGGGCAGTTAGAGTCAGTAACATTTTGACTGTTTCTAACCCCTTCCCCTCAAGTTAGGAGCTAAGCAGGTACATGGTCTGCCTTCCAAATAGCAGAGTGATCATCTGGTAGAACCCCTCAGCCAAATAACCAGCTACTGTGGAAGAAAAGCAATTAGGAGTCACCTAGAATACCCTACCTGATATTATAAATTGCAGGTGCATTGCATATTCTCTGATTGCTTCAACACTGCTGCATTTTAAAATTACTCGTAATCTCATTGAAGGTAGTTATGGAGTCTTAAGTTTTTTCTAATATCTGTAACAGTGTAACACTATTCATTTTATGAATATTTATTGATAATCTTGTGCTTTAAAGAAACACAGGCTATTTTTTATAGCTGACTGAGATCTTTTCTGATTTTCCTATCCCATTTTAATCACTTTTTAGATTTATATAGGGTAAGATAGAACAATTAAATTTTATTTTATTTTGTTTTATTTTTTACTTTTTTAGAACAATTAAATTTTAGCTTGAATGTAGATGGGAGCAGGGAGAGCACTTTCTCCATATGAATATGTATATTTTTTTCTGTCATTCATGCAACCAAACTACTCTGTGCCAAGCACTGCCTACTTAGGATACAATGGTGTGAGTATGTGTATATGTGTATGTGTTTAAGTGCACATGCGTGCTTTAAGATTGACTTTTAATAAATATAGTTCAAAATTAAAGTAGAAATCAATGATCACTAATTGAAATACATATAAATTTCCACCTTATATAAATAATCATTCAGAAGACCATTGAAACACTCCTGTTAATTATTCATAGAAAGTTTGTAGAGTGTCGACACATCCAAACTAACCGTACCACAGACACTGTTCAGAGATTCTTCTTAGTGCTTAGTAAATGTGACTCTTGAGCTGGGATTTTTTTATGTTAATTGTGATTCCCTGTTACCCAACTTTCTGATAAGGAGCTAATTGGATGCTTTTGGCAAGTAATGTCCAATTGGGGAGCAGTTGCAAGGCTAGGGACCTGACATCAATTAATGGATGCTCAAGACTAAGCCAGGAGCTCAAAGATAAAAACAAATTGTAAAGGAGAAGAATATATTTTAATCTCCTCCTACTCTGGTGAACAACAGAATCTATCAATATAATTTTTATATTAAAAACTATATGGCATCAGGATAAGAGTATTTGATCCAGCACAGCACCGCTTCTGCCACCAACATCTTATGAAGACAAATAACTTGTCCTCTTAAATCACTAACCAGTTCTAATAACCTATGAAATTATAAAGACACCAGTTTTAGACATATATACAAAGTATTGATCCATGAGGAACTTTAAATTGCAGCCCAGTGTTTTGAATATGACTCAAAGATATATCAATAGTCACTATCGAAATAATCAATTTCTCCCTTATTTGCCATTATTTGTCCACAACCTCAGCTTCAAAACTAGTATATATTTGCTTGTCTTTGGTGATGAAAGTAAGCCCTTGACATTGATGGGAAATTTGAAATATAAAGAATTTTTGACATCGACTAGGAGCAATTTTGATCTGTTATATCAATATCTACAGGGCATCAACTGGAAGACAGTATCTGGATATCATAGTCATGGAGAAAAGTCATTAAATCAAAATGTTTGAAATCATTCCAAGTAGGCTGAATCTAGTGAGAATCAGTTTTTTAACTACAGGTTTTTTTTTAAATACTGGATGATTAAAACTTTGGAAACTATATTATATTTTAGATGCACCACAATCTTCTAGTAGGATTCTTATCTAACCCAAAAGTAATAAAAATTAAAATTCTACACTAGTATTAAAACTTCAGTTATAGAAAATGAATAAATCTTACAGATCTACTGTATAACACAGTACATACAGTTGATAACACAGTATTGTATAGTTAAAATTTTGCTAGATTTAATATTAAGAGCTCTTGTCAATAATAATAATAATAGTAATACAAGAAGACAGGAAAAAGCTTTTGGAGGTGATAGTATGTTTATGTAATAGATGGGTGATGGTATATATTTATTCATGGGTGTATACTTATTACCCCCAACTCATCAAGTTGTATACATTAAATATGCACAGCCTTTTGTATGTCAATCAGACCTCAATAAAGTTTTTTAATTCCAGTATACTATTATAATAAGTATTTATTAAATCTGATCATATAATATAGAAACATAATAAAATTAAGAATTGCATATGATTGATTACTCCAGATAAGCAAATGCTATACACTTGAGAATTAAAACACATTCTTAAATTATCACTATTTAGGTAGAAATGAGTCTAAATTATATTATTAGAAGCCACGTTTTCCCATGCAGAATACGCCAAGCATTATTTAACTGAATCTGTATAACTCAGAGGGATTATGTTATTTATTCATTAATGTCCTGTATCTGTCAACTCAGAAGACAAAACTTCTAACTTATCATTTTAACAATAAGAACTTAATTTATGGGATTGTTACCTATGTATAAAGTTGTTGGGTGACTAAGAGAAAAAAAGAACTGCCACGGCAGGAAAGAGCTACCATCCGTAGGATTTACTGAATAAAAGAAATAGGGTGGATTGTTGAAACCTAGGGACTTGGAGAGGGGTACCTGTAGAACTGAAACAGCCCTCGTCGGAGGAGGTACTCGTCTGCTGGTATGGGTGTTCCTTGGCTCAGAAAAGAGGCCATGGGGAGCTGGGAACACAGACCTCTGAGAAAGAGATGCCTGTTTGCTGGAGTTAATGTCTTTGATGACAGCACGATACAGCTTTTTCTGCAAGCATTAGAAAAACTGCCAACTGGATTTATATGCTGTAATCAGAACAAAGTGCTATTGCTAAGTGAAGTGTTGCTGGGGTGATGCTCACTAGAACTATAGGTCCAGAAGAACCCACAGGAAGGAGACAAGAAGAAGCAAGGCCCCTTCACCTCCCCCAGCCTTGTAGTCCCCTAAAAGCACCTTCTATTGCCAAAGCCTAGCAGAGAGTACTCTGACAAAGCAAAAATGTAGTCTACAAAATTCCAGTTGCAGCATCACAAAAACAGGCATAGGAGGATAGGTTTTGTGCTGAGAAAAAACAGCTTAATAACTGCTACATGGACTTAGGAGACTGTCGACTTACGCATAGGACCAAGTAAACCCTTTCGGTGAATCCTCCCAGAAAACCTGTTGACGTTTTGCAAGCACCTTACTTGACCTCTCCTAAATGTTACCCAGAATTCAAGAAAGAATGGGTAGAATTTGTTCAAGGTATTGTTTTACCTGTAACCCCAAATCAATAGTGTTGACTTTCACAGTGAGTCAATTTTTCTCTTACAAAATAAACTACAATAGCTCAGTGGCAATTGTTTACCTAAATTTTTAAGAGTCATTATCACTTATATTTGGAATCTGGGCACTATTTCAATAATTAAGGTGATCAGAAGTCTGACTGATGATTTATAGTCCCTTGGTTAGCTGAAGCAGTCAGGATATTTGATAGTAGTTTTTTGTATCCTACTTTTATACCTAACAGTATAGAATAATCATATATAAATACATGGATGAGAGGTATTTGACACTGTAAAATAATAGATATTTTTGTCTTGACTTAAAGTAAAAATATAAAACTTCTATATCCATATAGTATTTGTACAGGACTTTGCATACAACAAATTACATTAATTCTTGCAATTTATGAATTGACAAGAAGCATTTAATTTGGGAATATATTATACCAAATTTAGGCATAGAGCAAGTTATTATCTCTGTCATATTCATGTCTATTAAATTGCTGGTTTGATAATAAAGCAATCCTGTGGAAGGGAGAGCTAAAATTCTAACTCTTTAAAATAAGTATTTGTTTCTCCCGTTTAACACAAACAGCTTTCCAATGAAACATTTCTAATCCTATTACATAGGCTTGATCTTTATACTTACATTTATGAAAGACTCATTATATCAACAATGATTAATAGAGTTAGAAATGGATTTCACAGAGATTATTTTAGTAGCTTTCTAAAACAAGTTTTTTTTCCCCCCTGGTGATAGCATTGAGAGAAAAAAGCATTACCCATGTATATTTATCAGTGTAGAAGGTTAATAATGTTTAAAGTATTTCTTACCTATTAACATCCCAGATTTTGCTAGTTGTATCCAGTGAGGAAGAAGCCACAAAATCACCACAGGAGTGCCACGTGCAGGACCATACTGCATGTCTGTGTCCTTCAAAGGTCAAAATGCAATTGCCTTTAGACAGGTCCCATAATTTAACTGTAGTGTCACCGCTTGAAGTAGCCAATTTGTTGCCACTATTTGGAAGAATATAAAAAGGTAATTTGTTAAAAAGTCAATTTATGATTATTTTTTATGAGTGGTCATATGCTATCAGTAGAGTGTGTGTGTATCTGAGTTGCTTTTGCTTCTAATGACATACTAAATGCTTGCTTATTATCTTTTTTGACTCCATACAATTAGATACTTATTCGTATTGTTCAGTAATTCAAGTTGATTGAGACAAACTGCTGTTGCATACTTTCTAGATTAATTCTTCTATATTCTTCTAGATTAATTTACTAAATTAGTTTTTTTTAGTATATTCAATTTGGGGCTATATGTTAGATTCTGTGGATAATGTAGCTTCAGAATGATCAAATTTTACACATTGGCTACGATAATTTCAAAAACATTATATAATACAAAACAACAGGTCAGCACTGTTTATGTGTAGATTAACTAAGTGCTCCAAGAATGCAGTTTATTTATTTATTTATCTAT